>BQNB010004447.1:22500-42116 GCA_026074375.1 Tanacetum coccineum | reverse complement strand
CTCAATTGAGAATATTATATTTTGGTATTTTACCAATTTGTGAATTTTATTGATAATTAAAGACAATGTTTTTATCTTTTCGGTTTTCTCTTTTTTTTTTATATGATAATTATACTAAAAGAAAATAAAAATATTTTTGTACTTTTTTTTATATGATAATATTCACAGATTCAAACACAAACGCCAAACGTAACGATAAACGGTTTCACAGCCTCCCCGGCAACGGCGCCAAAAATTGATTCGTGTTAAACTACACCTTAAAATATATATAATATATAATAAAATATAAAATATATGTAGTAAGATTAGTCTAGAAACCAAATCAATAAAACCGAGAAGTAGTATAGAATGTTCCCGGGTCGTTTATCCCCAACGAGACTGTGCTGGAAAATCGATACAGTCGGAAGATTGGAGTTTGAATGAGAATAATGAGTTTTGAGAGTGTGAAAGCTAAGTTAAATAATAACAAATAAAAACGATTAAGAAAAACCTAAAAATTATGAAATTAAACTGAAAAACGAGAGCACGAATCCCGAACAAGGGGTCAAAAACCTAAAATCTTCAAAATTAACCCTACAAAGAAATTTTTACTTCTAAACTACTCTAGGGGACTAATAACGAAGAATGAAAAAAGGATAGACTGTAAAAACGGAGGTCGTTTGACCCAAAACGAGTCAAGTCAAAACCGTACCCGAGCCCCGTTCTTTTTTAAAATCAAAAAGTTACAAAAATGACCCTACAAAAATTTTTGCATTTTTCCTACGAAATATATGACTAAAGAAAATTTTCTAAAAAAGAAAAATATTTTTTTGATAATTTTTATGAATTTTTAAAACTTATAACGAAATTAAATTATAAAAAATACTAAACTATTTTTAAAAATTCTGAAAAATTTAGCTAAAATACTAGACCTAAAATTCTACCTAAGAAAAATAAGAACCCAAAATTTGGCTTATAAATAAGCCCGAAATCCGTTCGCCCACGTTGTGTCACAGCTTATAGCTTAAAGGTGCAAAAAGGGGTTAAATACTAAACCCCTTGGGACTCTAACGTAGAAGTCCCAAGGGCGCAGCGGTAAGACTTGTATGAAAAGGGAGGTGTATCGAGGGTAGAGGCCCGGGTTCGAGTCTTGCTCACCCGGGTTTCCCCTTGTCTCCTCTTTTTTTTTATGAAAACTTTTTACACAAACTTGTTAAGCTCATTGGGCTTAACATTTTTCATAACTACGGGTATTTGTGAAAGCTTATAAATAAGCTGAAAAAGAGCTTTTTAAAACAGACAGTAGCTTAAACTAGTTTTAAGGCAAAAATGGTTTATGGCACTTGACTTTTTGGACTATTAAGCTAGAGTTTGGACAAATAAGCTTAAAGGGGGACCTAACCTAACCTAGATAAGCACCTATGAGCTAAAATCTAGCAACTAAATAAGCTAAGAAAAGCTAAACTAGACAGAAACTTAAATTAAGCTTAAGGCTTAAATGCTAGCTTTTCTTAATGGCTTTTAGTGAACAAATAAGCAAGGAAAATGGCAAAAAGAGCACACACAGCTTAACACACCCACAATATGAGCTACTAGGAACAAGAATAAGCAAATGAGATAAGCTCAATAAGCCAGAAGGTGGCTTAAACACTCAGCAGTACTTAACTTGGGAGTTAGTACTGCTAGGGTGAAAATGAGGCTTTTTCTTGCACTAAATAAGCAATGGTAAGGACAATAAGCTATCTAGGGCAACTAACAAACCTAATAAGCAACTAAGGACACAAAAACAACAATTAAAAAGAACTAAATAAGCTGAACAAAAATAAGCTATATCCTAAACTATGCTTAAAAAAATTCAAAATGCCTACTTAAAGCCTGAAAATAAGCTAGCTAGAGGATGTCCTAAGGTCTGAAATTGAGGGGGCTTATCAAAGAGCTTATTGGCTTTTTAGAAAAGCCAAAAACTCAAGATAAGGTGCACAAATAAGCTAGAAAAGAGTGCTTAAAAACAACCCCTTAGCACCAGGGCAACTAAGCTAAAACAAAGGGGCTTATATTGACAGCTTAAAATAAGCTGTCAAATAAGCTTAAAATGAAAAATAAAGTGAAAACAGATTGAAAAGGGCTTAAGGTGAGCTTATGCTCAAAATTTCATTTGCTAAAAACTAATTAAACTTGCTGATTTTAGTCTTTGAAAAAGGGTTTTTTTTTTAAACAAGTGACAACAAAAATATTTGGCAGACTTGACTTAAGTTAACAAATGACCCAAAACTCTTTTGTAAACTTGTTTAGACACATAAATGACACACTTTTGAAACCTAAACTCAAGATTCCAAAGGCTTATCCAAATAAGCACTTTGGGCTTCTCTTTAAAACCAACAGTTTTAACAACTTAAAAAACTTTGAAAAACAGTTTTTGAGCTTAAAGATTTTGGAAAACAGACTTTAATAAGCTTAAAAATGATAACCAACTTTGGCCAAATGGTTACAACCCATAACAATGCATTTTTGACCCGTTTTAGTACTTAACCCAAACACCCCTTAATATTTTTAAAAACGGATTTTAAAACTATAAAGGGCTGTTTAAGCACAAATTTTAAAAGACAAATATTAAGCAAGTATGGTTAAGCATTAGAAGGCAAAAATCAAAAGCAAATAAGCAAAATAAGGCATAAATAAGCTGAAAATAAGCTTGCTACAGTAACTTTTTAAGCAAAATTTAAAAAGAAAGCATACCTTTAATCCTTGCTCAAAACAGGATTATGTCAACCCTAAATAAGCTCTAACCTACCCTTAGCTTATAAAAGCTTAACTAGCAAACCCAATGAGCCATCCATTATTGCTCATTCATCCACAGCTTAATCAAACAGTACTTTTTCTTCTTTTAAATTTCCCTTAAGTTTTTGTATCAAAGTTTGAAAACAGATTTATAAAGTAACTTATATTAAGAGCTTATAAGGTTGTTAAAGAAACTCAAGTAACTTAGACACAATGTAAGATTAAAGCTGAATTTTCATTAAAAAAGGAAAGTACAAGTACATAAAAGAAACTAAACTGAACTAAAGATATCATAACATATATATCAATCATGAATGCATCTAGTCCAACCAACTAATGCAACAACTAGTGTATGTATGTATGTCCCGTGCAAACCCCTTTGTTGAATGCAATGTTTGAAAACGGTTATAGTCTAGCAAAAACATTTGACCTGGTTCTCTATAACCTTGGCTCTTGATACCAATCTGTAACACCCCCAAATTGGGTCGCAGCGGAATAAGGGTCCGGGGCGTGTTACTTCATAGATCAATAACACAAGATGTATATAGAACGACCAAAAAGTCGTTTAAAACTGATACATTGGAATTAACAAAGTATTTGTTACATAAGCCGAAGCTTCACTTGTCCACTTGTTCAAAATACAAAGATTTCTAGCCCATAACAGATATACAAAATGTAATGCGACAAAATCTTTAATGCATGATATCCAAATCAAAACCACCAATGTATCCCTTGCACCTCGTGCTTATTGACCTCCTGAAAAACATTGCTTTAAAACGTCAACAATAATGTTGGTGAATTCATAGGTTTGATAAATCGTATATTGTAGGACCACAAGATTTCCTAAGTGTATGATAATGCAACAGATGCAGACATCATATAAATGTAATTACGTTGCCCTAAGCTCATGACACTGAAGCTCGACATAAATGAATACCATATAAATGGCCTACATTGCCCGTGATGATGTTCTAACCCACAACATCCTATGTTCGACATGGTATACGTTCGTTTGCCCAGTGATAGCTAATCACCCGAACGGGGATGTCAATCCTAATAGATCTATTCATAACATTCGCGCTCACAATCCAGTAACTGACAGTTCATGATAATGGGCTCAACTAGGGTTATCGCTACTTAGGCAACACATAATCATAATGTAAAACTTATCCACTTGTGTCCAATTGTAAAACAATGCATGTTTCTCACCCCAAAAACTTATAAAACAAATCATGTAAAACGTGGGGCTATGAACTCACCTTGAGTGAGCGTATATCAAGTATATCACAGAAAATGCGTCACGGTAATGATCGAGTGCAACCTAATCCAATATAGGTCGTATAAGTACTAATCACATTGGGTAACTACTACCATATATAATTCTATATAGCTAATCACCATCTAATTGTTTTAGTGAAATCATATTTATAAAGTTAAAACGTTTATAAATATCCCTTTAGTAAAAATGACATAACTTTCACGTTTCAAGTCCGTTTCTTGCGTTTCTTATGTCCATGCTTTCGTATTAAGAAGACGTATCAAAATATGACATTTTCGTATTTCATGTCCCCTGTTGAATAGTACTTTTACTATTCACACTAGTTTATAAAATTATTTTTATAGTTTTAGTGATCGTAAAACCCGTAAATGTCGTATTTTGTTCGTTATAGCTCCGTTTTTAGCGATTCTTTCGAGTACGTCTTTGTTATTAAAAGTCCTATCATATTAACAATGTTTTCAAAATGTATAAATCTGAGATGAACAGTAACTTTTATAAAAGTATTTTTATACATTTAAGTATATAACCTCGCGTAATTCATAACTTTTTCGTTATTGATCCAAAAATTATGATCCGAATTGTTTTGGAATACTAAAATTATGTGTTATCTGTGAAAAATAATAAACTTTATATATTAGAAGTATTTTATAACTTGTTTTTACAAAATCTCTTTTATAACGCGTTTAATTTACGTGTAACTCGTAAACTACGTATCTTTTTCGTTATTAATCCGTTTTTCGAGTTTCTTACCTTTTTGGAATCGTCATGAGACGTACTATTTTATAAAAATATAAAATGAACAGGTCATGTGTTGAATTAAAACAGAAGGTTTGGATGTTTTTCATAAAAACATGTTTAAACCTAGTTTTTGTACTTTTTAGTTTAATCATCTTGTTACAAGTCCATTACAACTCTCAACTTCACATGTCTCACACACCTAGGGTCCCTAGTCCATGGTTATCCCATATTTTGTCCAAGATAACAAGGTCACAAGTTCACATATTCATTTGCTCATGATATGTATAAGTAACTTTTTATAACACTAGTTTATATATATACTTTTTATACATAAACCATAATGGTACAACACTTATACTTCCATTATAACATCATATTAGCATCCATATAACATAAATAAAAGTCCATGAAACAATGAGCACAAGTAAAAATCCCTTTTACATGTTTAAAAGTATCCTAATGGTGATTTTGCTACATAGAACATATATATGCATAAAATGATAAATGTAAAGACATAATGAGTTTTAGATGACCTTAATGAGATGTAGGATGGTGGAAAATGTGATCTAAACCCTTGTTTAGATGAAAAATCCAAGCTTACACAACTTGAAAACCCTAGTTTTCCAAGAAAACCCTAGCTTCCTCTTTCTTGCTTCAATACTTGTAAAGGCTTAGCCAAGCCTTTAAATCTCTTTGGTAGGTCTTAGATATATGATGTAGGTATGTATGTAAATGTTGTAATAAAATTTTGTATGGATGGTTTTGTATTGAGGTTTTTGAGCCGTGGTATGTAGTGACTCAAAAGAGAAAGATTTTGGTTTTGATATGGGCTTACAGGGTGTGTGTTAGACTTTTGAAAGGCATTAAATATATACTCCTAGGTGGTCAAAGATCATCAAGAGAGTCCAAGGAGGGGGTAAGGGCTGGTCAAGGGACAAAGGGAGCAAAACAAGGGTCTTTGGTTAAGATGACAATTTCTAGTCCAAGTCTTGGTTAGTTGTTGTAGTACAAGTCTTCTAGTGTTGAATTTGTGTGCTTCTTGTCTCCTTAGACCTCATATGCACAAAATTTAGGGGGTATACTAGTAGTATTTTTTGATATTTTACATAAATATCATGCATTATTTACAAGTTACATGATGTAGTTTTCATATAAGATAAATACGTGAGTATTTCAGGTCCTAGCTAGATTATTACATGTACCATTTGATCCACATGAACTGGGTAAATTTTTTAATAAAACGTTGGTAGTGGGTATAAAAAATAAAGTATTTATTGAAGCGAAGAGAATTATGGTGTTTCCCGGTAACTAAATGAAATTTTATTGCGAAACGTACACAATTTACGTAACCAATTAAAATAAAATGAACAATGTTAATAATTATAATCAAATTAATTACTTAACACTTGCTTGATGTAAACATTTAATTGTTTGATGCCCTGTTTATATGTATGATCATTTTACTTTAACGCGATTAACTAATGATTACTATATTTAAAGCAAACGCGTTACAATAACTAAAATTACTTAGTGAATTTTCTTGACGTTATAATAGAACCCTAAAACACGAGTGTTATACAAAGAATCTGGTCGGCGAGTTTTAAGGCATTGTAGAAGGTAATCAATTTATGCAATTCGTAAACCATGATGAGACATGCACGAAGAGACCTTGTTAACGGCCCATGCCTCTGAAACGATTCATCAAAATGTTGTTAGAAAGTTGGAAATTTCATTTTCGGAGATTTTGTCCGTTTCTTGAGGGAGAAAGAATTCATTGATGAAGTTTTGAACAAGACTCCAGTGAGAATAGAACAGGTTCTTTTTCAAGCCAACGACGGGCTGCCCTCGCAAGAGAGAATGGAAAAAGCATAAGCTTAATCACTGAATTAGGCACATCCTTGTATTTTATTGTGGAAGTTATTTTGTTAAACCAACGAATGTGATCATGAGGATTGTCTTTCTCAAGTCCAAAGAATTGTCCCAAAGTCATCATATTAATAAGACTATCTTGAGGCTCGGAATGCTCAACAAGAATTGGTGGAACCACAATTACCTCTGCATAACCCTCGGTGGGTGGATGGAGCAATTCTGCCATAGTACGTTGATCGGCTATCGTAACTACGGGAGATTCAATAAGAGAAAAAGGTTGCTTTGAACGTCTACGGTTACGACGTTTTGGATTTGAAGTAGTTGGATTAGGAGAAGATTCACCAACTAGATTCGAAGAAGAGCGAGTGCGCATGCACTAAGGAAAAAGAACAACACTATATTTTTGGTACCTCCGATGTGTAAAAGTCCATGGTAAACTCTTTTAAACTTACGCACAAGTTGGAGTCGGAAGGAATTAGCACGCGAAGCGATTTAAAATCGTTCTTCCTTTTTGTCGATGTTCCTTGGATCAGCCCGCCTTATACCCCTCCTTAATAGTTTTTAAATTCAATAGGAGAGCGATTATAACGATTAACCCTCACGATATTGTTTTGTTGGGTTTCAATTTTTTTGGCACTTTCAATACTTGAGAAACAAGTATTTTGGTATTTTTGATTTTTATAATAAGAAAAATATTTCACAAACGAGATGATAACTTCACGAGAAGGGTCTTCAAACTACAATCTTTAAAAAACGAAAACACGAATATCGTATCCACCTCCCCGGCAACGGGGCCAAATAATTGACTTCGTCAATACTTAATATAATAATAAATATAATATAATATAAATATATAATAAATAACATCATGATAAAAATTCCAAGAGGCTTTATAGAAGGAATTTCTTACTTTATCCAAAGCAAAAAAAACCTAAAAAACCTTCCTGGTCGTCCCTCGAGGCGTGAATTGAAATCGGGATTAATTCGTGATTGCGGCTTTAGTCTTTTTATGTTATTTTTTTAATTATTATTTCTTTTTTTTAGTATTGTTTTGAAATGGATCAATGATTTTTGGTTTGTTTCTATTTCTATATTATCAAAAATGCAAAAAAAAACAAATAAAAGAAACTCCTAAAAAGAATCAATTTAGCGAAAAACGAAACCTAAAAACGTTAACGGGATATAAATCCCGTTCTTTAAAAAACCAAATTCTACAAATTTAACCCTACGAAAGCAAATTTAATTTTTCTAAGTCCTAAATGATAAAAGAAAATTTAAAAAAAAGAATTATATTTTTTTGACTTTTATTTAATTTATTATGAATTAAAAACTGTTTTTATCTAAATTAAATATTAAAAATACTAAACTATTTATAAAAATTCTGAAAAAATTTTACAAAAGTAGCTTGAACTAAGATGAATCCTAAGAAAAATAAAAGGGTGAACATAGCTTATCAAATAAGCTACGAAATAAGCCCAAAATGGGTTGAAAGCTAAATGGCTAAAAAAGGAATAAAAAAATAAAAGATGCAAAGAAAACGAAAAACCCAAGGCGCTACGTGTTGTGTGTGTGTTTTTGTTGTTATAAAAGGTTAGTGGGTAAGGTCAGGGGTCGAGCCTGCCACCCCTGAACTTCCATACTCCTTTTTTTGAAAATTATCACAAGCAAACGCCTACGACACTAAAAATAAATAGTAGATTTATTGATGTCGTCAATGACTTGAAAACACGGGGTGTTATAGTCTCCCCCTGTTAGATGAGCCTTGTTCTCAAGGCTTAAGACGCGGCACTTGATGACGGCGCGGTCTTTGCGAAGAGGTGTGGGTATTTCTTCCGGAATTGATCCTCGCGTTCCCACGTAAACTCAGGACCTCGCTTGGAGTTCCATCGAACCTTGACTAATGGGATTCGGCTTCGCTTCAACTGTTTAACTTCACGATCCACGATTTCTACTGGCTCCTGACAAAATGAAGCTTGTCATCAAAATGAAGCCCATCCAACGGAACGACTAAGGGTTCGTCGGCATGACACTTCTTTAAGTTGGACACGTAAAACGTATTATGAACTCTGCTCAGCTCCTTATGAAGCTCGAGTTTGTAAGCAACCTCTCCAACCTTTTCTAATACCTTGAATGGTCTAACATACCTGGGGTTTAACTTCCCCCGTTTGCCAAATCGTACTACCCCTTTCCAAGGTGAAACTTTAAGCATAACTTTATCCCCGACTTGGAATTCCATCGGTTTACGCTTTAGATCAGCGTAACTTTTCTGTCGATCTCGAGCGGCTTGCATCCTTTGCTTGATTTGGACGATTTTCTCGGTCGTCTCTTGTATTAATTCTGGACCGAGGATTTGAGCTTCTCCAACTTTGGTCCAACATACAGGTGAACGACACTTCCGACCATAAAGTGCTTCGAATGGTGCGGCCTTGATGCTAGCGTGATAGCTATTGTTATACGAGAACTCGACTAATGGCAAATGGTTAACCCAACCCTTTCCAAAGTCGATCGCACAAGCACGCAGCATATCCTCGAGAGTTTGAATGGTCCTCTCGCTTTGCCCGTCTGTTTGTGGATGGTACGCAGAGTAGTATCATCTCCAGGTTAAGTACCCAAAACATTTGAAGTGACCTCCGAAATAGGTGGCGCAACTCGGGTGTGATCACAAATGATTGAAACAGGTGATGCCATGCCTAGTGACACCTCCTTTAGGATGATATTTTGCACGGTTTTATCCATTAGGATTCAGTCTCTCTCATCGGTGTGAAGATTGCAGACTTAGTGAGTCGGTCAACAATCACCCAAATGGTGTCGTAGCCTTGCGACGTCTTAGGAAGCTTCGTAACAAAATCCATAGTGATGTTGTCCCACTTCCATTCAGGTATCTTGGGTTGTACCAACAATCCTGATGGTCTTTGATGTTCGGCCTTGACCTTAGCACATGTCAAACACTTGCTAACATAGGTGGCGATGTCGGCTTTCATATTGGGCCACCAATATAGCTTCTTCATATCTTGATACATTTTGTCAGAACCCGGATGTATAGAGTACTTTGATTTGTGGGACTCGTGCTATGTCTTAGTTCGCATAATCACTAACAAGGTAACCAACTTCTGCCATTGAGGCATAGGGTTCCATCCGCACGGGGTTCCAACTATTCCGTCCTAATCGCCTCTGGATTTTTGCCGTTTTCAACCAACATTCCTCTAACATCTTCATTCTTGATGTTCTTTGGTTTCCGTGCTTCAGTCTGAGCATTCAAGATTTGATTGGGAAGATCCAAGTCTCTATAGTCTTGAATAAGCTTCGAACTCTTAATGGGGGTTTTGTTATTTCCTGCTCAAAGCATCAGCAACGACTATTGGCTTCTCCCCGGGTGATAACGAAATATCGCAATCATAATCCACTAAGCATACTCTAACCATCGGCTTGTTCTTATATGTTAAGTTCTCCTTCTGATCTAAGAATGTGGTTGTAAAGCTCTTTTGATCAAGTGAACTATACACGTGGTTCATCTAGATAGTGCATCAATCTTGAGAGAGAAAACAATACTGCTCCAAGTTCTAATTCATGAGTGTTAGTTCTTCTCATTGAATCTTTCAACTGGCGTGTATGAATAAGAACAGCTTTTTCTTTGCATCAACACAGCGCCCAAACCCTTTTTGAAGCGTTCGACAGTATGCGATGAAATCTCGCGTCCTCAGTAAGGCAAGGACTTGGTGGCACCTGCATAATTTTGCTTTAATAGTTGAAAGCTGCTTCTGTTTTATCACCCATCAAACTTACCTTCTTCTGGGTGAGTTGTCTTAGGTTTGGCTATCTTCGGAAAAAACCCCATTCAAATGATCTTTGATAATACCCAGCAAGACCTAAGAATTAGCGAATCTCCGTTGGTGACTTATGAGATGTCCAATCTTTAATGGATTCAATCTTGGTTGGATCTACATGAATGCCTTCACTATCAATCACGTGACCGAGGAACTGTACTTTGGGAATCCAAAATTTACACTTGGAAAATTTGGCATACAAATCCTCTTTCTTAAGCAACTCTAAGATTAGCTTAAGGTGCTCTTCGTGTTCTAGCTTGTTCTTTGAATATATCAGAATGTCGTCAATAAAGACAATCACAAATTTATCCAAATATGGTTTGCACACCCGATTCATAAGGTCCATGAATATGGCAGGTGCGTTTGTCAAACCAAACGGCATAACTTGAAATTCATAATGGTCGTAACGAGTTCTGAAGGCAGTCTTCGGAATGTCTTCTTCTCGAACCCTCAGTTGGTGATAACCTGACCTTAGGTCGATCTTCGAGTAGACACTCGATCCTTGAAGCTGATCAAATAGATCATCAATCCTTGGGAGTGGATAACGGTTCTTTACCGTCAGCTTGTTCAATTCCCGATAATCAATACACATCCGGAATGATCCGTCCTTCTTCTTGACAAACAAGACCGGAGCTCCCTAGGGTGAGGAACTGGGTCTTATAAAGCCTTTGTCGGACAGCTCCTTTAGTTATTCTGACAACTCTTTCATTTTAGAAGGCGCCAATCGATAAGGTGCCCGTGCTACATGTGCAACACCAGGTACCAAATCAATTTGAAATTCCACTTGTCGAGTCGGAGGAAGACCTGGAAAGTCCTCAGGAAATACTTCAAGAAAGTCTCGAACTATTGGCACGTCCTCTAGTCGCTTCTTCTCCGACTTGTCTTCAACCTCCTTTGCAGTGACATGTGCCAAAAAGATAAGAAATCCTTTTTCCATATACTTCTGCGTTTTAGTGCACGAAATGATGTTTAATCGTGTCACATTTCCCTGGTTACTTCCGTCACTATGTATGATTAAGGTTTCATTTCTCCAGGGGATGCGAACAATCTTCTCGGCACACACAATGACCGCTTGGTACTTCGCCAACCATCATACGATTTATAGCATCGAAATACAAGTTCTCAGGCAATTATGTTTATTTTGAATGGGTGATTTATTAAATTCTCTAATGGCGAGCAAATTCGATAGAAGAAATTGGTCATTTAAGGCGACTAGTAATGTGTTTGGCCATTCTTGGCCTTAGTATTTGTGTATAAGATGATGCCAATTTATTGTAAGACGGAGCTGGAAGGTGGCTTAGTGATATGGGTTACTAATTCGATTTCCAAATTAAACGCGTTCTTTGAATACGCACACAAACATGGTATAAGTAGAAAATTGTTTCATTAACTATAGGGGGTTTTTAGAAGTGACTACTTCAGCACGGGCATGGTACCTTCATGAATTTTATTAGTTGATCAGTGCCATGTATAATTGTGGACCTAACGATGCATTGCTCATTTTGTCAAAATAGCGTTATATTTCATGATTTTAAGTGAGAGTTTGTTTGTAAGAGTAAATAAGGATCTAAGTTAATATGACGAAATTCTCCTTAATATGATAATTTGTTAGATAATTTGAAATCATTCTGTACAACTGAAATGTTAAGGAGAAAATACAATGAGAAACTCCTAAGGGGTAAAGTCTAAGATAGTTTCAAACTTAGGATTTGTTAGGAAAAAAGGAGACTAACTGTCTCTTTTAAGCTTTGATTTCATCTTTATGTAGTTGAGGGTCTTGATCGGTTTCCCTCCTCTTCAGCGTGCACGCTCTCGTAGGCTCTAGCACCTCTAGTTTGTTTTCATGGTTTTGTTCTTTCGCTCTGGGCATTCTCCTGCAGTGCCTTGATTCCCACATTTATAGCAATTAGCATCGTAGTATTGGCACTCGCTGGGCTATAACCGCTCAATTTACTCATCACTCATCCCTTTGATTAACAGTGGTCATTCATTTCTTGAACATCACATGGGAACAAAAATGTAATATGAAGTTTCATCTTCAGGAAAAATCATGAACTCATGATCCCTCATATATGTAAGGTTGGACCACGTTATGCAAAGATATAAGATAACGGCAAACCATGGCGTAAATAAATCCATCTACAGTAGCATGATCATAAACCATAGCGTTTGTGTTATAATTAATACATTGTTTAAATGAGTAAAAGAGTACAAGCTTTTTTATTAAACATACCATCGAGTATTACTTCAAGTTTTAGTGGGATATAATACAAAAAACAAGCTACACTGACAAATCTATTTGTCTATGGGTCAGGGTCTTGCCTCTCAAGATTCTAGATGCTAGCTTTTATGTTATCTTTAAGTGACTTAATATTCTTTGGTGATTTTAAGGTTAGTGCTCAGCTGCAATTAGTAACGCTGCCTCCAGTAGATGGTGATCGTGGAGGTATGGTAATATTAAATAGATATACGTACTGCATGGGATTTGGTTCAAACGATAAATGTTATTTGGCGTGGGAGAGGTTGGGTGGTGTAGAAGTAGATTCTATCAGTCACGATTGCCTCTGTATTCTTAGCTTGAGGGGACAGGATCATCTGTAGGTACCGCAGAAGGGTCGGCCGAAGCTAGGTGCTCCTTCTACTCCTCGTCATCCTCGTCCTTCTCAACATCATCATCATCGTTGTCATCATCAGATGACTTATTATCATAATTGTCTCATCCGTCGGCAGGATGGTCAGTAGGATCTTCTCAGGGTCTCCTTATCGTCTTCCGGATCGGTCACTTTGAGGGCTCGAATGTAGCCCTGGTGATTTTAGGGTGTAGATGAGGTATCAAAAAGATAGAGGCTGATCTTATTGTCCCTTATCTCATCATTAGAAGCTCACTGGAATTTCCTATGGCTCGGAATTAAATAATAGAGTTGTAGGTAACCGTCGAATAATGAAAACATTACACTGCTTGCAACGAGCAAACTTAACTTATATAAATATATTATATAAGGTTGGTAGGTAAATTCGAGTATGCACTGTATGGCTTAAAAGAATGATGGTAAGGTATCATATTCGATAGTGCTTAATGTTTTTGTATGAGGATTAGACTACATGTTATCGTACTACTTGACTAAAGACAAATGTTCCCCTATTCATATTACATAACCCTTATATAAATTATTGTAAAGTTGTGCGAGAAAAAAATGACAAACTCCTCTTATGTATATATACTATATAGCCTTATTGTAATGTAACCGTACAATTTAATATGATACACGTCTTATGCTTCTTGTTGCCATCTAGTAAAACTAACTAATGCAAACAACTAGTGTATGTATATCTCGTAAAAATCCTTTTTTATGAATGCAATGTTTGAAAACGGTTATAGTCCAGCAAAAACATTTGACCTGGTTCTCTATAACCTTGGCTCTTGATACCAATCTGTAACACCCCCAAATTGGGTCGCAGCGGAATATGGGGGTGTGTCACTTCATAGATCAATAGCACAAGATATATAAGAACGACAAAAAGTCATTTAAAATGGTACATTGGATTGATATAAAGATTGTTACACAAAGCGCACTACAGCTTTACATCTGTTCATTGTTTGATATGACAAAGATTGACAATACATTTCCAAAAACATATTACATCCAAATCGCTTAGCGGGCATATTCCAAAAGTGATCACCAATGTATCCTGGCACCTCGTTGCCTATTGACTACCTGAAAACATTGCCTTTTAAAATGTCAACAAAAAATGTTGGTGAATTAATAGGTTAAGTAACAATATAAATATGAAGGACGCCTACTTTCCCGGTGATTAAAGCAACATATGCAGACATCACAAAATCCGATTACATTTTCCTAAGCTCATGACAATGAAGCTCGACAATTATATTCGCAATAATGATTATTGCTATTCTAGACTTGCCGATCAGATGTTCAACCATAACATCCAAATTCGACATGCTATATTGTTGGTTATCTCGCGTGATAGGCTATATCACCCTGAACGGGCGAGGTCAACCCAAATAGATCCTATTTATTAACATTCGTGCTCACTTTAAAGTAATTCACAACTAACATCTATGCAATTGACAGTTCATGATAATGGGTCAACTTGGGTCTATCGATAACTTAGTGCAAACATGTATTCAATTAAAACTATACACTTGCGTCCTAATTTATATAAACAAAGCATGTTATTCCACACCTCAAGTTTTAAATCATTGAAAATCGAAAAAATGTTATGGGGCTATGAATACCTCGAAGTACTGATAATCTAAATATCACAGATAGCACGTCACGTAAATGATCGAATGCAACTAATGTCATAGGCTAGTATAAGCACTAAACGATGTGATTTTACAATAAACATTCATATACAAGTCTATGTTAGTTACATCATACTATCGTTCGGGCTATCATAATTTAAGAGGTCATGTAGTGACGTATGAGGAGCTAGGACACTTTAAATCGTAAATCCAACAACTCGTCGATACGCCACCCCGAAGAGGCCTCATTATGAAACTCCCTAGTAATATAGTACTTTGATAACCACATATAATTTTTTTTTCTGCTTCATCGCGTTATTTGTAATTAGAATTCGTTGTTATAGAGTAAAAAAAGTTATAATTATCGTTTAGTAAAAACTAGCATAACTTTCCCGTTTTAAACCCGTTTCTCGCGTTTCTTACGTCCACGTCTTCGTATTGAGATGATGTATATAAATATTACATTTTTATATTTTATAACCTTCTGATGAACAGTACTTTTACTGTTCATGACGTTTTATAAATTTACTTTTATAAATTTAATTGTCGTAAAACCCGTAAATGCAACAACTTATTCGTTTTAATCCCGATTTTAGCGATTCCTTCGAGCACGTCTTCGTTATCAAAATTATCACATTTTTATAAAGTGGGGTCTGCTGATGAACAGTAATTTTTACTGTTCATAGTTTATAAAATTACTTTTATAAACTTTAATTATCGTAAACGTCGTATTTTATTCGTTTTAGCTCCGTTTTTAGTAATTCTTTCGAGCACGTTCTCGTAATTGAAAGTTCTATTTATTTATGAGGTTTACAAAAATAAATGTTTCTGTCATGAACAGTAACTTTTTATAAAAATAGTTTTATAAAAGTATTTTTATACATTTTAAGTATATAAACTCGCGTAATTCATAACTTCTTCGTTTTTAATCAAAAAATTACGTTTCTTATTGTTTTGGAATCCTAAAAATATGTGTGATTTAATAAAAACATCAAACCTTCTGTTTGTAGAATTTTTATAACAAGTTTTTATAAAAATTCTTTTAAACTCTGGTTATTATCGTAAAACTCGTAAACTACGTATCTTATTCGTTATTAATCCGTTTTTCGAGTTCTTTACATATTTGGAATCATCATGAGGCGTACTATATTTATAAAACATGATAGGGCTGTCACCATACACGAATCAAAACAGCCCCTTTGTATCTTGTTTATAGTTAATTATATAAGCTTGTTTTTATATACTTTTCTACTTAGTAAATTACCACAAGTTTTCCACAACTCTTTTTACTCTATGTCATACATATAATAATGTCCATGGTCCATATTTTGTCCATATAAGTCCATGATAACAAGATTTACAAGTCACTAACATCACATGAAAACATAACTTTCCTTAAGTAACTTTTAACTACAAGTTTATACTTGAACTTTTTATACTTAAACCAAGATTGTACAACACTTATAACCCCATTTTAACATGATATTACCATCAACATGACATGTGTATAAGTGTACAAAATCATAATCACAAGTAAAAATCCATTCCATATGATTAAAAGTTTCCTAATGGTGATTTTTGCTACATAGAACATCATATACATATAAACTCATGAAAGGAAAAGATAAAGGTTTTTAGATGACCTTATGATGGATAATGATGATGAGAAATATGTGCTAAACCCTTGTTTAGACTTTAAACCCAAGCTTGCAAGATTTGAAACCCTAATTAACCAAGGAAACCCTAGCTTTCCTTTTCTTGCTTCCACACTTGTAAATGATTAACCAATACTTCAATTCATCTTGAGGTATCTTAGATATGATGTGTGATTACTTGCATGTGTTGAAGAAAAATTTGTATGAATTATTTAAGGGGGTGTATGTTTGCCGTGGCCAAAAGGGAGAGAAAAGGGGAGATGGTTTTGATTTTTCTAAAGTGTTAAGTGTTGTATGAGTTACTACTAGCAAGTATACTTCCTATATAATCACAAGGCTAGTCAAAGATGAAATAGAAGTCCAAGACATAGATGAGTAAAATGGGGAAGACCAAATTGGTCAAAGGGAACAAGACATGGCTAGGTTTAATGAAACTAGGTTGTACAAGACCAAGTTGGTGATGTTTGTGTGCTTCTTGTCTCCAAATTGTTGTTGTTGCCATATGATATGAAGAGGGGGGAATACATGTGTGATTTTCTTGCTATATTACCCATATGTAATGTTACTTGTAGTTTAAAGTTATTTATAAAATGTAGTTGTATACAAATGGTAACATGTAGACTTTTGTTAGTTTATTTTTATGAACCATATGACTAGCAACATTTGCTTGGGTAAAGTTTGATAAAACTTTGAGTGTTGGATGTAAAAATAAGTATTCGTTGAAGCGTAGATTTATTGTGGTGGTTCCGGGTATACCTAAATGTAATTTTATCGCGAAACGTACACAATTTACGTAATCAATAAAATAAAATGAACAAAGACCATAATTATTCTCAAAATAATTATTTAATACTTGCTTGATGTAAACGTTTAATAGTTTGATGCCCGTTTACATTGAACGGTCATTTTTAGCTTACGTGATTTTACTTAATACATGAAATTAAAAGCAAACGCGTACAATACTAAAAATAAATAGTGGACTTATTGACATCGTAAATGACTTGAAAACACGGGGTGTTATATGGGTTTTCCGAGGGATGAGTACATCAACGCGACACGTTGATGAAGATTTAGATTTCAAGTTGTAATAGTTTGGTGGTTGGTTAAATAAAATAAATCGAAAGTAAACGTAAAGTGTGTAATATATTCCGTATATATTACATATTAAGAATGAACAAGTGTATAATTCATATCGTGAATTATATGACAAAGACAAACACCCAAAAGAATAATACGAGTATATGATACTTTGCAAGTATTATATGACGAACGTGAGAAAAATAATTGAAACAAGATATTTCGACACGTTTTCGGAAATCACTAATTTAATTAATAAAGCGTTCTTGCATAAAATTAAACGCACGTTTTAATGTTACGAATCATGTAACCGATGTTTGTAAAGCTTTTACAAAAGTCATGATTTCACCTTATAGTCGGGAATTTATAAAATAATATTTTATAAACTAGTATTTCGTTTCCTTGACGGTTCTAGCTAAAATAGTTATCCCATTTGTAAAAGTATAGATTTTGTTTGTTTATCCGGTTATTGTATAATTACAAATTTATAATCTTAAAACTATATAACTTAATCCTTTTTCAATCAATCCGTGTTGCAATTACTCGCGTGTTTTAAATATATATATATATATATATATATATATATAGTATATAGATAAAAACTGAACAAAATATAATTATATACATTTATTTAAACCACCATTATCCGGTTTTTATTACTAAATATTGTAATACGATTTATTTGTCGCTTTATACCATCGAACGCGCCTCATGTTGTTTCGCTAAACCAAACGCACCCTTATTACGTTTTTGCACACCTAAACGCACCCTTAGTGCTTTTTTGCTCACCCAAACATGCCCTATGTGGTTTATACTAACCCAAACGTACCTTTATTGCTGTTAACAGCCAAACCAAATGCACCCCTTGGTGCAATCTGCTAAACCAAACACACCCTATTCGTGCTTATAAGAAAACCAAACACACCCTATGGCTGAGAACCAGATCCAAACGCACCCTTATGTATTTTTATACTAACCAAACGCACCCTAGTTATTTTTCTACTAAACCAAACGAACCCTAAGCTGTAAAACAGCGAAACAAACGCACCCTAAAGTTGTTATAACAAAACCAAATGCATCCTCTTGGTTCTTATGCTAACCCAACACACCCTAGCGGCTGAGAACACCACTAAACGCACCCTCGACTGATGAACTCAGATCGAAACGCACCTTTTGGTGCTGTTACAAACAACCAAACGCACCCTACATGGGGTTAGCCACATAAACAAATACCCTTTTCGGGTTTTAAGCAAACCAAACGCACCCTCTTGGTACAGTTACAGCCAAACGCACCCTTGTGGTATAACTTTCAAACCAAAACGCACCCATTTGTGGTGACTGAGAAACCAACGCACCCTTGGTGCTTTTATCGAAACCAAAGCGTACCCTAGTTGTTAATAAAACCACATGCACCCTGTGTGGGTCGTGGTGGTAGCAGCGGTGTGGTGGATATGGTGTGGTGGGGGTAGATGCGAAGATGGGGCAGTCGTGGTGGTGGAAGCGTGATGGGGTGATGATGATGGAGTTGACATGGGAGGGTGATGGTGGAATGGGGATGGCAGCCGTTGTGGTGGCGGCTAGTGATGGGGAGTGGCGCGTGGCGGCGAGTGGTGTAGTAGATCGGAGTGGATCTACAAAATTATAAATTTTTGGTGATGGCGGCCGGCGGCGGCGGATGCCGGAAAAGTGGCCGGAGGTGGGGCGGCGGTGGTAGAACTCGCCGGAAAAATTTAAGAGAGAGAGAAGTGAGTGTGTGTGTGTATAGTTTTGATGAAATGAAAAAAAATGTATATAACTTATATATATATATATATATATATATTTATATATTAAAGTTATAAAATAAATATGACATGTCCCAAAAAGATGAGGGTTGATATGTAAATGTTTTCACAGGGACCAAAAGTGTAACTTTTGTTAATTAATGGTCCGGGGCTCGATTAGGCCACTTAACGGATGATTTAAAATACGAAACATGCGCCATTGCGTTTCAAATCATTTTTCTGATAAAAATGAGTATTTACTTGATAATATTTCATAAATACTTTTATAACATTTATAAAAATATTTGTTATTTATTTGGTGACCCGGTTATGCCTTGTCTGAAAATAATAATGAATTTCAACCCGAATGTTCGCGTTATCAACAAA
>BQNB010004447.1:0-20000 GCA_026074375.1 Tanacetum coccineum | reverse complement strand
ATGAACCAAAAAAAAATGAACCCATCCACAATACTTCGATTACTTTTTCTCCAAGTAATGATCCTCTTCACCATGAGTTCGCCGATGAACTTTTAACACTTCCTTCAAGGATTGTTCGTGAACATGAGGAATATCTTAGTCTTATGACATTGCTTTGTGAGATTTCAACTTCCCGGTCAAAGGAAAATGTTCATGCTAATCCAAGTTTAATTATCAAGTCTCTTCCCGTATCTCCTATCCCCGTTGAGGATAGTGACCCCGTTCAAGAAGAGATCGATATATTCCTCGTTCCAGATGATTTAATTCCACCAGATGTTGAGAATGATGATTCCGAAGATGAAGATAATTCTACTTTCCTCCCCAAAAATGAGTCATCTATCCTTCAACCATCATCTCCTCGTCCTCCGCCAGAACCACCAGACGTTTGCTTAAATTTCAAGCCCGATACGGCCATGAAGAATAAGGAAGATTTTAACAAAGGAGAAATTGTTTTATCCCTAAATGTTGAAGATGTCAATTCCTTCACATTTGTCATTTGGACTTTTCTTCCATTTTTCACCTACCCAGAGGATTCTCCTGTTATTCTTTCTCTCAGGAGTGAGGATCTCGTTTTTGACCCCGGCATCTTCGTTTTTCATTTTTCTTATCTAGAGCCGGTTGTGTTTTCAATGGAAGTTTCTTATTCCAAGTATTGCTCTCCCTAAGGACAAATGAATTCAGGGATCGAGTCAAGCTATGTGACTCGGTTACCAAAAACAAAGCGCTTCGTGGGAGGCACCCCATGCTTATCCATTTTCTATTTTTCTTTCTAGTTTCTAATGTGTTGTGAAGAGGCTTGTACTCTTCCGTTCTTTGTGTTTGTTGTTTGTGCTTGTGATTGTTTGCAGGATTCACTCAAATTTTTTCTGAAGACTCTCGTGTTCGGTGTTTGGTCCCGGTTCACTCGAGCTTCCTATCCTTTGTTTGCAATTAGTTTGGGGAAATCCGATATCCTTTCATCTTATCGATTCACGTTTATCTTTGCATAATTAATAAACGGCTTAGATTTGCGTAGAGACCCTGCCTTAAACATTGAGGACAATGTTTCGTTTTAGTTTGGGGAGGGAATCTATCGATTTGATGTTACCTACTTATTGTTTTGTTCTCACGTACCCCGTTTTCCCGCAAAAATAGCAAAATTTTCAAAAATTTTAAATTTTTAAGTTTTATTTGTAGAAAAATAAAAAAAATATAATAAGTGTTTTTTCACAATTTTGACTTTCTTGCTGGGTAAGAATAAGAGTAAATTTTGACCCGATCGAGCGTGTTGAGCTCTAGCTTGTTCCTTAACTTTTAGGCTAAGCGTTCGCGATAAGCGTTCGCTAATTTGCGAAGAACGAAAAATGATAGAGTTAAGTATGAGTAGGATGCTAAACAATGATTATTTGGAAATCTTAAGAGGCTTCCAATATGTAACTTTGTCGCGAAGCCACGCATCTTTCTCCCATAAGCTCTTAACCGGATAAATAACTGCTGTTTAGGATATAAACTTAAATCAACAATTTTTATGTAGATAATAGCAAAAATTTTAGGTCTTAGTTCAATTTATACTTGGGAATTTTTTAAAATGAAGTCCTTCTTTAAATAATTTTTAGTTATAAATAATATCAAAAAATTATTATAAGATAATGATGGATAATATAATAATACAAGATGTGGGATGATAAAAAGTGTTACAACCTCTGCCGGCTCACAACCGATGTGGTTAGTCTCTAAAGAAAGCCATAGTAGAATAAGATTACGAGACTGATAAATTTTGCCGCATCCTTGCCGGCTCACAACCGATGTTGCAGCCTTCTAAAAGGTCGAGGGTTACAATTGCATAAATATCTAAATAATTAAGTGTGAATTAATAATTGACTTCTTTTTGTTAAATTCAAATATGCTTTTGCACTTTGACTATTTTATTTTATAAGCTATGAATATTCGGGAAACCTGAGAGTTGTTGAAACCTAAGGTCCGTGAGTCCCGATACTAGTCTCTGTGGGGTGTCAAAAGCCTGGTCACTTAGCCGCAAGGTTGGGATGTGCCGAGACGAAAGTCGCTACATGGGATGATCTCGCCTTTAAAATCATTAATCTAAGGTGGAACGTAAAGCATAGTATGTTGAAAAAAGTTGATCCATGGTTGAAATTCAAGATAGCACACTCACTTAAAGATATAATTAATGTCGGGAGTAAAAAGTTCACAAGTTGCAAATATGAGTAGTGTCAGCATCCTTACTAATATTTAGCTGTGATTTTGTTTTAAGCTTGGTTTGGATAAGTGAAAAGTCGGGAACGATGAATTTATCCTTTTTGGGGCATTCTCGGATTCGAAATGCATCTTGTTCTATGATCCCTAACAGTTATGGAAATAACGAAAGTCAAAATTATCTCAAACTATATTATAAAAAAAATTGAAAAAGAGGTTTTAGAAAATGGGAAATAAGGGTGTTTTATAACTTGTGATTTCTTAACTTTCTCCACAAAAATCTTTGCTACTTTTCAAAGGTTTAGTTTGGGGAAGTATCAGAGTATTTGGTATAAAAGGCATTTAATAATTCGCTTAGTGGACACTCAAGGACTTTGGTAGTTTGGGACATTTTGATATGGTGTGTAAAACCAGTATCCATTTTATATCAAAATAGACCGCAATTAAAGACCAACGGCAGACAAAGATAAAAAGTGTGTAAATGACAGAATAATTCTGAGTGTTTTTGTGTTTTGTATGTGCAGTATGATAAAGCAAAAGACTACAAGAAAACTGTTAGAAATCGTGTCGAAAGGCCACGGACGGGGGAAGGGATTAATATAGGTTGTAGGGCAGTGGAGGCGTGGGGGTAAGGCGCGGCTAGGAGCACGATTTTAATAGAAAGAAGTAGGGGATGAGTGGCGGGGTATCGAAATTCCTTGAAAATTCTTTCCAAATTAACTTATCAAACAAGAGAAAAAAAAAAAAAATCTCACTAAAGAAAACACAATATTGTATAATTTTAACCGGAAGTATTTCACTCGGGTCGTATTCCAATGAAGTCGTAAATTGAGATTTGGGAATAATTCGGATTCAAGTCAAGAATGTATAAAGGATTTTTGAATTTTGAATTATACTACGAATATAATAGAACAATTAAACTAATAGAACGATTAAAGAAACTAAAATCAATTAACTAGCACGAAAATTTAACAAACGTGAATTAAAAATGTGAGCTAAAACAAGAATTTAAAAATCTAAAGCACTTCTATTAACAAATTTTATGCCTAAAAATCACAAATTTAAAAAGAAAATTTTAGGAAAAAGAATAGAATTTTTTTAACAAAGTTTTGAAAATTTTTTATAATTTTTAAATAAAAATGAATTAACTAAAAATAAACTTTTTTCTAAATTTAACACTAAAAATTCTATTTTTATTTTTTCAAAAAATACTAGATATGAAAAAGAAAATTTTACCAAAAAGAATTAGATTTTTCCAAACATTTTTCTATTTTCTATGAATTTTTTAAGAAAAAGAAATTAACTAAAATCTATTTTAATTCCTAGAAAATACAAATTAAACTGGAAAAATAAAGAAAATTGTTTTTTAACTACTACAAAGGTGCAGAAAACAAATGGGGGAAACAAAAATAAAAATCCCCAAATTTATAAACCAATTGAACCTAAATTTGCCATTAAAACTAACCCTAATTTGTATTAAACAAAAACTAAAAATATAAAAACTATTTTATTGTACCTAAAGACTAGGGTAGAAAATTGCAAAGAATGAAAGTAAAGTGTAGGCGTGTAACTCAATGGGAAATTTTACAACTATATGATAAACAGATAACCTCTAACTATTGAAAAAGTACAAAACAGACCCTACGATTTGGCTTAATTTTAGCTTATCTAAAAAGTGAAAATAAGCAAAAACTTAAAACTACAAAGTTAAGCCTGAGCTTATACACAACAACTTTAACAAAGACACTATGAACTTTCATCCACTAGATAAGCTAGAAAATAAGCATTTTGTTCTGCAAAACAGAAACTCAAGCTTTGCCTTTAAAAATCTAACTTTTCTAACTTTGGCTTATTCCTAGCTTATTACTAAATGAAAATGAAAACCAAAAGTTGCTAAATGAAGCTTGTAATGTATACTAAGGATTTATAAAAAGATATAAGCTACAAGTTAACAAGATTAACTAGAAATTTACTATCAAAAAGTGAAAGGTTCAGCTTATTACTGAATTTAAGCTTTTCCTAATAAGCTAAAAAACTCAAAACTAAATATTAGAAACTAAAATTTTGCAAATAAGCTCTAATATGAATATTGAATAAACCTAGATATAAGGATTTTTATAAAAACAACTAGAACTTAGAAATCAAAGGAAATAAGCTGAAAATCTAAGCTGTTGCTAAAGCTACTTTTGAAGGAACATTTAAGCCAGTATAAGAGCTTAAAAATGAATCTCAAATGATTGTCTATAAAGAACTAATGGGGTACTAATAAAGTGCTTAATTCTAACTTCTAATTTCTAATTATAAATGCTAAAAAGTGCCTAGAAAAATGATAAGCAACAGCAGTATTAACTGTTGTTGCTGATGCAATTGGTAAAAACCTTTAGTGCAGGCTAAATCCTAAAATGAGAACTCTTTTAACCAACTATCTAAGTTTATCTAAACCTGCATTGCCAAAATTGAACTCTTAAATGCTTTAAAACACTAAACTCTAAAGCAACTTTGAACTTAAACCTGCCCTGGTGCTAGCTAGGACTATTTAAACTCTAAATTTTGAGAATCTTCAAACTAAATTTCAAATTCACTTCACAACTTCATAACTTTGCAAATCTAAACTATATAAAAAACTTTGACAGAACTATGTTGACTTTTAAGGTCAAATTCACTTTAACCCAAACACTCCTTAACCAAATCTGTCTAAACTAATTTCTTCTTAAAATCTATTTTAAAGCTAAAACTGACAAAACCTTATATCTACTCTATCTTATACTAACCTAATTGAACTATTTGAGCACTTAAAACTAAAGCTTATTAATGAAATTAAGCTAGTTATTCAGCTAGCTTAACCTACTATTGCTAGAGTTTAAAGCGAAATGAGAACTTAAGTAATCTAGTACAACCACCTAGAAAATTTTTAGATATCCTAAACTAACTAAACACTAATAAACATGATTAAACACACACAAAAGAATAGCTCATGCAATAAGCCTAAATGTAAATGCTGAAATGCAATTTTAGAATTTGAAACCTGAGATTTAAGAAGTCTCAGAATAGCCACTCTTGTTGGAGTGGTGGCTATAAAAACTTAGACCTAATTGTCACCTAGCCTACTTAAACAACACAAGATATAAGCTCAATAAGCTGGAATTAGCTTATTACTCCATAAGCTTCCAAAATTGAACTCAATTGCATAGAAATGATTCAAAATAGACTAATACAATTCTTAGAAATAAAAGAAAAAAAAGAAATAAAAATGATAAAAAAATAAAAGCTGTGGGTTGATAAAAGTTTACTACCTCTTGCCGGCTCACAACCGATGTGGTAGTCTTCTAAAGAAAGCCCATAGTAAGAATAAAAATTCGAGACTGATAAAAGTTTGCTGCATCTTGCCGGCTCACAACCGATGTTGCAGCCTTCTAAAAGGTCGAGGGTTATAATTGCATAAATATCTAAATAGTTAAATTAAATTAATAATTAACTTCTCTTTGTTAAATTTAAATATGCTTTTGCACTTTGACTACTCTATTTTATAAGCTATGAATATTCGGGAAGCCTGAGAGTTTTTGAAACCGAAGGTCCGTGAGTCCCGATACTAGTCTCTGTGGGGTGTCAAAAGCCTGGTCACTTAGCCGCAAGGTTGGGATGTGCCGAGACGAAAGTCGCTACATGGGATGATCTCGCCTTTAAACTCATTATTCTAAGGTGGAACGTAAAGCATAGTATGTTGCAAAAAGTTGATCCATGGTTGAAATTCAAGATAGCACACTCACTTAAAGATATAATTAATGTCGGGAGTAAAAAGTTCACAAGTTGCAAATATGAGTAGTGTCAGCATCCTTACTAATATTTAGCTGTGATTTTGTTTTAAGCTTGGTTTGGATAAGTGAAAAGTCGGGAACGATGAATTTATCCTTTTTGGGGCATTCTCGGATTCGAAATGCATCTTGTTCTATGATCCCTAACAGTTATGGAAATAACGAAAGTCAAAATTATCTCAAACTATATTATAATTTTTTTTTGAAAAAGAGGTTTTAGAAAATGGGAAATAAGGGTGTTTTATAACTTGTGATTTCTTAACTTTCTCCACAAAAATCTTTGCTACTTTTCAAAGGTTTAGTTTGGGGAAGTTTCGAGGTATTTGGTTATAAGGCATGTAATATTGCGTGAGGACACGCAATCGTTTAGTTTGGGGAATTTTGATATGTGTGAAAACACATATCCATTTTATATCAAAATAGACCCAATAAAGACCAATAAAAATGGCAAAGATATGCTTGTTTTGTGTTTTGTATGTGCAGGTATGGATAAAGCAAAAACCACAAGAAAACGGTTAAAACCGGGCAAACACGAACACGGACACAAGAACGGAAGAGCACACAAAAAGCCGGGAGGAAGCTATCAAAGTCAAACCCTAGTCAAACTTCAGTCAACTTGGTCAACCAAAGTCAAAGTCACAAAAAGACAAATCCAAAAGTTACAATTCAGTCCCTCATAAAATCCAAAATTACAAAAGTGGTCCCTAATCCCTAAATGATAACACCCGTTAACATTTATAAAACAGAAGTTAACATTTGTTAAAACCCATATCCAAAACCCTTTACCCATAAGCCTAAATTCCCTAATACCCGACCCAAGTCTTTTTATAAGTCAAAAGGGTAAACCTGAGTCAAACTTATACAAACGCACCTTTATAAGAAAATGGCATGAAAGTTTGTTTTTACTATTCACCCATCTCTCCCAAGTTACCTCTCAGTCAAATCAAAGGGCAAACGTCAATTGAGGGATAGAAAAGGTAATTCAGGTGTTAAAGTACACGTTGGCAGGGTTAAAACGCTTAAGCCTCTCATTGGCCAAGACCCAAGAAAGAATGACACGTTGGATTGAAGGAAGCATAAGGAAATGTTGGTATTTTTACTCATTCTACTCACAGATAGTACAACAAAGGGTGTACATCTTGGAGTGCCACGTGGAATCCGGTTTGTGAGACAATCTAATCCAACGGCTTGTATTGAAGACTTAATGATTGATAAATGATCAAGGGCCAATGATGAGAGGAGTGTGTAACAACCAAGAGGACTAGAAGGTTCAGCTGGATGCTATAAATAGCCCTTCACTCTCAAATTAGTTTTTTTTAGCTTTAGATTTATCTTAATTTTCGTTTTTAGAATTGCTTATGAACTTTTCTTTGAAGCCTTGTAATTTTCATTTTCTAGAAGTAAATATAATCAATATTTTAGATAAATAAATTGAGTTTTGCTTTTAAAATTCTGTTATAAGCTTTTTAGTTCTCTCAAATAATGTTACTATAAGTTATTGTTTCATAAGCTTTGATAAGCTATCTACAAGCTCTTTTAGTCTCTAAGCTAAGATTGAGCTTAATTGAGTCTTTAATTCACTTAAACCTTAAAATCAGCTTAAAACCTTGAAATATTGGATTGAGAAGCTTTTGGAAGGGAAGCTAACAATGGAAGAGCTTCCAAGGACTTATACTGGCTTATCATTGATAAGCCAGAGCTGTTGAAAAGCTCTTTGAGCATTTTTGCTTTTGTTTAGCTAAAGCACACTGTAAGTTCTCATTTATTTCCTTTGTCTTTAAATTTCTAGCTTATTTTGCTTAAGATACTTATCTAGTTGCTTATTAGTTGCTTAACTGTGCTTATCTATATGTTTTTATGCTTGTCAAATATGTTTCATTATCATTTTATATCTTCAGTAGTATAGATCTTATATTTCTTCATTTTATGTCTAAAATATCTCAAAAAGCTCAAAAACTAGTAGTTTAGTGTTAACTTATAGTTTCTATCCTATTGTTTGTTTAGGATTGCTTATTAAGATTATTAAGAGTTAGTCATTATCTGGTTAAGGAGATCTAATCACTTAATTTCATATTAGCTTGTTAAAATGAATCTGTCAAATGTTAAAGGGGTGTTTGGTTTAGTGCTGTTTGACCTTTAAAAGTCAAACTGAGTTGTGATCTTTGCTTAAGTCATTTTCATTTTCACTTTTAATCAGTAATAAAATTGTTTTCTTAGGTTAGATTTCAAAATATAAAAAGTTTAAGCTTAATTTCTTTGTTCCTGCACCAGGGGATTTTTCCTTTTTACTTAGGTTGTTAAAATTTGATCCAAGCCTTCCTAGGCTTGGAATTTGTTTGCTAGGTGTTCTTAGACACTCAATAGGAGTGTCTAGTGCAGGGTTATCCATTAAGGACACCTGCAATTTGGTTTTACCCATTTTGTCAATTGCATCAGCAGTAGTAACTGCTGTTACTACTGCTTTCCTTTTCATTAGTATTTAAGCTAACCCAAATATGCTTTAGGTTTTAAAATTGAGTAGATTCATAGTTTAGATATAGGATTAGATAGATTAAAACTTGCTTTCAAATTTTTAGCTTATTTCTTAGGGTAATTTAGCCTTAAAAGTTCATCAAAAACCTTAAAAAGTCCAAAAACAGTAGTAACTAGATCTTAGCTTTTAAATTTAGATATCTAGCTTATAAGTTTAGTTTTTATGATTTGGAGATCTTTTAGTGTATTCAGTTAAGTTAGCTTTTCATAATTAGCTTTTACACATCATTAGCTTTTTACAACAGCTTTCGTTTTTAAAAATGAGCTTAAAATGAGTTGTGTGCAAGCTATTAAGTGAAACCTAGCTTTTTATAAGCTTACTTCCTGAAACAGCTTTTTCAAAAGCTTTTTGGGAGCTTATTTTTGAGTTTCAGCTTATAGTGCTTTTATTAAAGTAGCTTAAAAAGTTGTCCTTAACAACTTTTGCTCTTTAAGTTTTTTATAAAAACCAAAAAAAGGGAAGTGGAAGTCGGGGGTGAGCAAGACTCGAACCCCCGACCTCAACACCTCAACCTTTTATAAACACACACACCACACTCCTTACCGATGTGCCCTTGGGTCTTTTTCATAAGACTCGTTCACACTTAATTTCTTATACTAATTTTAGCCAATAAGCCTTATAAGCTGTTAAAGCTTATTTCGTGGCTTATTTTATAAGCTGTAATCTCGGGTTTATTTTTCCTAGGATTTAAGTAGTGTAAGCTATTTTCTATCATTTTTCTAGAATCTTTAGAGTTCATTTAGTATTTTTGATTAATTATTTTCATTAAAAACTTCAAAAATCATAAAAAATAGAAAAATAATCAAAAAAAATATAAATCTTTGTTAGAAAATTTTCTTTTATCATTAAGTTCGTAGGAAAGATAGTTTGACTCCCGTTGGTCTATTTTTGAGCATTTTAGCTTTTAGGGCTCGGTTTTTTATTCCCGTTATTCGTTTTAGTGATTTCTTTCAAATTTTATCGTTAAGTTTTCAAATATTGCAAATCCCTTTATTTTTAGTCATAGAATTAGATTATAAATTCAAATTCTAGGTTAAGGTGCTAATTAGGGTTTATTTTGTCGTTTCCGTTTTTCGTCCGCGTGTTTAGTTAATTTACTTGCATTTAATTGTTTTAATTGTTTTTAGTCGTAGAAAATCAGCCAAAAAAGTTGAAAATCATTCATAACATTGTCCAAACTGAATCGAGGGTATCAATTCACATTTCTTTGGGATACGACCCAGTAATCACTTACCGGTTAATATACGTATTATATTATATATATTTTGAAGAATTTCCTTTTTACCTTTGTCCTCAAGGGTAAATTGATAATTTTCCAAAGTATTATATATTATATAATTTTACGCGTATCAGGCGGGTAAATTGTTTTGGTTATTTGACTGGGTATAGGTTTGTGGGATGGCAACTTAGGTCCCTTAGTTATATATATGTGTTTGCACCGTTAGTCCTTTCGGACTAACAATGTTAGTCCATAAGGACTATTGGTGCAAAAGGGTTAAGGGATGTGGGCTTAACAGCAGTTAAGGGGTTTTAGGCCTAGTTTTGTTTTGGGCCAGGTTAAGGTTTTGGACATTTAAAGGCTTTTATAAGACTTAAGGATTATAAGTCTTTATACATGATGTCTTAATGGGCTGACATGGCCTATTAAATGGGTACGGATTGGCCCATTTAAGATTTTTTCGGTTTCGGCTCCGTCATTGACTTTGACTTTTGTTGACTTTGACTTTTGACTTTTGTTGACTTTGACTTTTGACTTTGTCTTTTTCACGCTCTTTCTGTTCCGTGCTCGGTTTTGGCCGTTTTGGCTTGATTTTTGTCCTTTAGTGAATATCCAATACCTGCTCAACACAAATATCAAAGCAAGCATATATTTGGCATTTTTCTTATGTTTTTGGTCAAATAAGCTCGTTTTATTAGGTAAATGGTATGTGTAATTAAGCACATACCACAAAGCATAGTATAACTTCATACCTCTGTGTTGCTCATAGGGTGTGCGTAAGTGTTTAGGGCGTAATGTTGGTGTTTGGTTTTTGCTCAATGCGGTTAGTTTCAAAGTCTAGTCGGGGTCAAAAGTTACATTCTCGAGCACGATCATATTTGATTTCGGGTTTCTTTAGTTCGAGAATTTGAGTCTGGGTCAATTTGACTATTAGTAGGATGTTAAAAAAACTTTTAACTAATCATAGTTAAAACAAAACTTAAAGGTTTTAATAAGTTCTAAACATTGTCTTTAAACTATCATTCATTAAAATAAACACTTCACATTGAATTATAAATTTAACAAACAATCAAACACGTACTTCAAATTGAATTATAAATTTAACAAACAATCACACACGTACAACCATGCACATATGAATAACTGCATGCCAGAATTTTTTTTATAGAAAGAAACAACATTTTATCATACACAAAGCTAATGAAACTTCATATGCATGGCAAGATTCTAATCAAATTTAACTCAACTCAACTTCGGCCTCATGAACAGCTTGTGATTCTTTGTCATATGGCTATCTCATTACTTAAATCCTCATGAATCTACACTTTTTCTTTATCAACGAATTTCGAGCTCCCATTACATCAATGGATTCTTTGTAGACCTTTTATATAGGCACAAAAAGATGAATGTAGAAGCATCTTATTGATGCTTCAGTAAGTTGAAAGGGTATTAAAATTAAAATTTAATTACTCGTGGTAAACGAAAAGACGCAACACTTTATATTCATGTTGATGGTTACATAAATATATTATTGCATTTAATCTCAATTTATTTTATAATTTTATAAAAAAATAAAGTCATAAAGACTCCACAATAAATGATAAGACTCAACATAAACTCGTGTTCTAACATGTCCATAATCTTCTTCAAACATTTGATGAGGATCAGTTTCCGCATTTAAAAGTCAATGGATTTATGGATTTCTTAAAGGCATACATATGATTTTCAGACCTTTTATCATTGTTTCCTGTGAATTACGAAGTATATCATGTATTTGTAACCAGTGATTTGCAACCAAAGTGCAGACATTACAAAAGAAATGAACACAACGATGATTTGCAACCAAAGGTTAAGCGTTACAAAAGACATAACATGTAATTGGTTAAACCATTAATACTTCCCCTTGATACGACACAATTGACTTTATTTGTGTAATGGTACATTAGTGATATTAGTCTTTAAAACTTAACATTTAATTGTAGAGACTGAATCTTTAGATATATAAAATAATCTTTTAAAAGAGTAGGACTATATAATAATTAAAAGAACGAGATGTTCATACCGGTGCGTTACACTGGGCTTATTTTTTAGGAAAAATTGAACGTTTAATTATGCAAAGCATAGTATAACTTCATACCTCTGTGCTGCTCATAAGGTATGCGTAAGTGTTTAGGGTGTAATGTTAGGGTTCGGTTTTTTCTTAATGCGGTTAGATTCAAAGTCTAGTCGGGGTCAAAAGTTACATTCTCGAGCACGATCCTATTCGATTTTGGGTTTCTCTAGTTCAGGAATTTGAGTCTGGGTCAATTTGACTATCAGTAGAATGTTAAAAAAACTTTTAACAAATCATATTTAAAACAAAACTTAAAGGTTTTAATAAGTTCTAAACATTGTCTTTAAACTATCATTCATTAAAATACACTTCACATTGAATTATAAATTTAACAAACAATCAAACACGTACTTCAAATTGAATTATAAATTTAACAAACAATCAAACACGTACTTCAAATTGAATTATAAATTTAACAAACAATCACACACGTACAACCATGTACATATGAATAACTGCATGCCAGAAAAATATATTTTTATAGAAAGAAACAACATTTTATCATAAACGAAGCTAATGAAACTTCACATGCATGGAAAGATTCTAATCATATTTAACTCAACTCAACTTCGGCCTGGTGAACAGCTTGTGATTCTTCGTCATATGGCTATCACATTAATTAACTCCTCATCAATCTATGTTTTTTCTTTATCAACGAATTTCGTGGTCCCATTGCATCGATGGCTTCTTTGTAGACCTTTTATATAGGCACAAATAGATGAATGTAGAAGCATCTTATTGATGCTTCGAAAAGTCAAAAGGGTCTTAAACTTAAAATTTTAATTAGTTGCTGCAAATGAAAAGACGCAACACTTTATATTCATGTTGATAGTTAAACAAAATATATTATTGCATTTAATCTTAATTTATTTTATAATTTTATAAAAAAATAAAGTCATTAAGACTCCAAAATAAATGATAGGACTAAATCTTTTATAATACGAGGCATTCAGACCCGTGCGTTGCACAGGGGTTGTCTATAATTGTTAATTGCGTAATGGTTCTGGGAAATTTTATTTAATTGAAAGTTAGAATGATAAAATTCGAAAGAAAGAACAGTTTTTGACTGATATAGTCAATCAATACTTTGATGTAATGAACCTAACCTTTTATATAGAGCCGAACTTTATGAACATGCATGGTGTATGTTACAGGCATGAACATCACTACAAATGTAACAACCCCAAATTGGGTCGCAGCGGAATATGGGTTGGGGGTGGTACTTCATAGATCAATAACACAAGATAATATAAGAACGACCCAAAAAGTCATTAAAAACTGATACATTGGATTTAACAAAGCGTTTGTTACAAAAGCCCAAAGTTTTACTTGCTCATTGTTTCCAAAATACAAAGATACTAGTTCATAACAAATATCCCAAAATGAAATGCAACCAAATCTTCACGCACGTGACATCCAAAATATAAAACCACCAATGTATCCCTTACACCCTGTGCTTATTAACCTCCTGAAAAACATTGCTTTAAAACGTCAACATATTATTGAGTGAATTCATAGGTTTGTAAAAGTATAATGTAGGACCGTAAGATTTCCCCCTCATGATAATGCAACAGATGCAAACATCATAAAATGTAATTACGTTTTCCTAAGCTATATCAAATAGAATATGTAATAAAAGCAACATTCATGCATATACCAATAACAGACCAATTTAAAAAACCATCATAGCAAAATTACAGAGAATTACTCTTACAAATAGTCATACATAAAAATTTAAATTTAAAAACACATCAAGGCAATTGAATCAGATAATTAAAAAATTTAGATATCTAACCCAATAAAATTTGGCGAAACAATCATTTGATACAATAAGTATTTCACAATCCAAAATGATTCTTCATCAAGTGAACCAATGAGAAGACACATGCATTTGACTGTATACTTATTCAACAACTTGTAAAGTAACCATTGGCAAAGAACCAACCGAATAAAAACCGTATATGCAAAACAAGTTAAAGCTCAATGGATTGCTGATGAAGAAAGAATACCTCAAGAAGCAAAGCAGACAGATGAAAGGGAAAAAGTTATTAATTGGAATGATCCTGATGTGTTAAGGTATCATGCAGTTCAGAATAGACCTTTCTCAAAAGCTGAAGTGAGAAAGAACATGTGTACATATTTGAAGAATCAGGGAGGATACAAGATGAGTCACTTCAAGGGAATGAGCTATGAAGATATTAGGCCTATATTTGAAAGAGTGTGGGATCAAAATCAGGCTTTTGTACCTAAAGATTCTAAAATTGAAAAGGAAGTTATGAAGAGGCCAGGATTTGATCTTCAACAAGAAAGTTCTAAGAAAACTGGAGGAAGTAGGAAGAAAACACTTGCTAGGAAAAGAGCAGGAGAAAAGCAAAGTAAAGAAGGTGCCAAAAGACAGAAGACAGAATATGAGAAGGAGAAGGAAGAACTTAAAGCCTATTTGGATCTGGTTCCAAGAGAAGAATTTGCTATGGAAATTGAATCTTTGGGTACTAAGTATCCAATAGTTGATTGGAAGACTCATGTTCTGACAGAAAACTTTATGTATTATCAAATCATCAGAGCAGATGGAGGTTCAAAGAATTACAAGATTTTCAGTGAGATGCTTGATGATTTTGACAGACAGGATGTAATGGATCTACACAGACTAGTAGAAGAAAGGTATGCAACATCAAGACCAGAAGGATATGACTTGATGTTATGGGGAGATCTGAAGATCTTATTTCAACCTGATGAAGAAGATGAAGTCTGGAGGCATCAACATGAATACAATTTGATAAGCTGGAGACTATTTGATTCATGTGGAATTCATATTTTGTTGATGGACAATGGAATTGCCATTCACATGATGATAGAGAAGAAGTATCCACTTACTCAAGAAATGCTATCAAAGATGTTAAGCAGAAAACTAGAGGTTGATCATGAAAATGAGATGGCATTTGAACTTCTAAGGTTTATAAGATCACAAGTACAGAAGTAGAAGAATGTTTGGAAGAATCCTCAACAGTGCAGTCTAGATGATTAAATGCAGAAGAAACTTGAGATTTCCAGGGAAATCACAAGTTTAGGGGAGGATTGTTGGGAATTAAATGTCTACATACTTAGTACTGTCAACACAGAAGTTAGTACTGCCAATACAATTTTGTACTGCTCAAGCTTATTCAAGAAAAATGACTAAGTATGTTAGTACTGCTAGTTATAGTAGTTAGTACTGCCAGTACATTGTTAGTACTGTCAGTTTAGTTTGTACTGTTAGTATTATATAGTTAGTACTGCTAAAGTGATATGCATGAGTTATATTAGGAATAGATATGCATGATCACTTGACGCGTTTTGTAAGCCCATTAGGGTTTTCCTTAGTGTATAAAAAGAACCCTACGACATAGTTAGAGAAAGCAATATACAAGTTTTCATAGTTAGTTATTCTGTAACCTAGGCAGAATATTTGCAATCAATATATATTCAAAGTTTTGTTTACATTGTTCTTCTTAGTATTACAAGTTAGATTCCGCATAACTTGTAGTATTCATAATCATAGTTTCTCACATAGTTAGTTTGGATTTATCCAAGTTAACTAAGCTTTAACAAGCTAAGAAGATTTATTCATTGGGACTCACAAGTATTGTTGGGATTCTTGATTTGATAAGACAAAGTAAATAAAAGAATGAAACAAAAGGACTAAAATCGTCATTAAAGAAATCTACAAGCTGGTGGAGAATATGTAGATTCTGGAAGATCTCCTTATGAAGATAGAAGATATCAGAAGATCAAATTTAATATTTAAATGATTTATAGGTTTTAGATATAGCAAAGTCGACTGATGAGAGTCGAATAGTAAAAGGTGTATACCATGGTTAGATAGTTAGTTGGTGTAGCCCCAAGATTGTGTTTAGGGTAAGAGGGAAACGTTTAAATATAAAACCTTATTTAACAATAATAATGTTCTCTATTTAATTCCATTGTGCATATTGTTTTCATTGTTATTGTCAATCCTATATATAAAGATCTAACCAATCTAAGCTTAAAACGATCTTCACAATTGGTATCAGAGCCATGTGGCTCATGATATCTAGGATCTACATGGTTTTTGGTATCGTGTTATTGGTGAAAAAGAAGAGGCAAATCTATTTTTTTGGTGTATAGGTGATTTTGGTGAAGTTAGGGTTTTTGCGACACTAAAAAGTGTCGTCTTTATACTTAAAAAACGACTATGATTATTTTTGGTGCAAGTTGTGTTGGTGAAAATTAGGGTTTTTCATTAAACTCTAATCTGGTCATGAAGATTGATTCGTCCTTGGTTCCAAGAAGTAACAGGTATGATTGGTTTGTTAACAAAAGAACGAGCAGCAGGGTTTGACGATTAGCTAATAGTTTCTTGGTATTAAGAAGAAGCTGCTAAAAACCCTAATTATCTAAGGTTTGTTCGTTTATTGGTACGAAGAAAAAGGCAGCAGGATTTTGATCTTGATTCGAGTTTGTACTGCTCACATTGATTATTAAATCTGCTTGGGCTTTAAGGTATGTTAGTGCTTCTTATGTACATGTTTCTACTGTCAATGAAGATAAGAAAGGTTAATACTGCCAATGAACACGTAGTACTGCTAATAGAAGTTAATACTGCCTGTATAATTTTAGTACTGCTCGTTGAAAGTTTATACTGCCAGTTGGATATTAGTACTGCTAAGCTTAAAAGTTAATACTGCTGCTTATGTGAACTTAATGCTTCCAATGCAACTTAATGCTGCTACAAGAATGAGTTAATACTATTGATTGGATTTGAAACAAGTATATTAAGGCTACAAGCTTTGATTAGTACTGCCAGTTTTGAGTATTACTGCTTCCATGGTAAATGGAATGAGTTAGTACTGCTAGCGTTAAAAGCAGTGAGGTTAATACTGCTCGGGCTTATTGTTTATACTGCTGGCTATGTTCGATGTTAGACAACAGACGCTTTTGGATCTTGGATAGAACTGTTTTTAACAACATTTTATTCTTAATTATTTATGGCTCATTTTGGATTTATTAAAGAGGTGATTATGAAGACAATTGAATATTGCTTATTTGATGTTGTAGTTGAGCTTCACAGATGCGTGTTCTTATTATATCCTTTTGTTAAAGGATAACTTGTTCGTGCTTATATGATGTTGACAAAGACTTGCAAAATCTAGGAATGTGTGATTTTTCTTATGATGCTCAATGCTCACATTCGCTATCACTTGAAGGAGTTACGTTATAGTGCTTAGTGTCTCATTTTATAGGATAAATGAGGATGTTTTCAAGAGGTTTCGGTCTACTTATACTTTTCCCTGTAGTATGAGTTCGACATCACGTGGATAGTGCAAGACATAAGATACAAGTTTGGGAGATTCTACTTCTTCATCAAATTCGTTATACTCAGTTTTCTTCATCAGTAATCACTACATAGAGCCTACAGAGTTCGAGATTCAAGAGATGGTAAACATATTGGTTTTAAGGGAAACTTATTGATTAAATGTTAAACCATCCACATGCACCACTTGAGGGGAAGTGTTTCGTTACTACTGCTAGTCATTTATTACTACTGCTAGTTTGTGTTTCTACTGCTCAGAGTCATTTTTCTCATTATACATCATGGCGGGTACTTTGAGTCATTGGAAGGGTGGATTAGTAGTCGTGATATATGGTTGGTAGTTGTTATGATCCAAGTTGCAAATCTATAGAAGACCCCTATTAGATGATTACAAAAAGGGGAAGAAGATTATAGGTTTATTGATTTGCAGCTTATTATGTATGATGGCATGTTCAAGGAGATCTTAAGTCAAGGGGAAGCATTGAAGATTGTTTCATTCATCGAGATGATTACATCTCAACTTCTCTATTTAAGGGGAAGTTCATACGCGACTTTGTTTGTTTTGTCATCATCAAATAGGGGAAGATTGTTGGTATTCTTGATTTGATGATACAAAGTAAATAAAAGAATGAAACAAAAGGACTAAAATCGTCATTAAAGAAATCTACAAGCTGGTGGAGAATATGTAGATTCTGAAAGATCTCCTTATGAAGATAGAAGATATCAGAAGATCAAGTTTAATATTTAAATGATTTATTTGTCTTATACTTATCTTCTTATGTAAGTCTTGATCTCTCCCTATATAAAGAGATCATAGACATAGGTTTTAGATATAGCAAAGTCGACTGATGAGAGTCGAATAGTAAAAGGTATGTGTGTACACCATAGTTAGATAGTTAGTTGGTGTAGCCCCAAGATTGTGTTTGGGGTAAGAGGGAAACATTCGAATATAAAACCTTGTTTAACAATAATAATGTTCTCTATTTAATTCCGCTGTGCATATTGTTTTCATTGTTATTGCCAATCCTTGATATAAAGATCTAACCAATCTGAGCTTAAAACGATCTTCACATTATTGGTTACGATGTAAAATCCAAACACCTAGTTTCTATCTAGATAGATTTCATGTTAACTCAACGAGTGTGCACTCCACACTTCTCTAACTCGTATCAGAGTCGAACATGAAACCTTATTGGTCTCTAATAAATCACCATTACCTAAATGGTCGTCGATGACACTAAAATCACCAACAAAAGTAGTTACATAAATAAGTGTGAACAAATTGTAAAAAAATAAAAGGTTTCTACATTTATATGTAGGGGTGTTAGTATGGTCAGGTTGACCCGAACCCAATAAGGCTTATCGGGTCTGGTTAAATCAGGTTAAAAAATCTTGTGAGGTTGTTTTTACCTGAATCCGATAACCCGATAATTTTATTGGGTCGGGTTCGGGTTAAATAATTATGGTTATCGGGTCAACCCGATAAGACCCGACAATCAATATTTAATTTTTTAAATGATGAATTTATAAGCCTAATATCTGTTAAGTGTGTCATGTTCGATGTTTTATAGCCACTATGATAATCACACATAAAATCATCCCTTGATAAGTGATGTGGTGTCGTGTAGGGTCAATTTAATGATTACCAAGTTTTAAATTTATATTTAGCCGACTTATCCTAAAACAACACTTTAACGGGCAGTGTGCCTGATCAGGTGGAGTTTCGTGGTAAGTAGGGTGTCGAACACTAAGAGCGAGGCCGTTAACCTTATTTTCTATCAGTATTTTAATTAATCTAATTAAGTTAATTCTAATTACTTGTTAAACCTATGCTAAACCTAGTTCTAATGGTAAATGGGGGTTTTCAGCCTGAGAGACTGGCAATCAGAAGATGCAAGAAAAATAAAAATGCAAGAAAACAATAATCAATTGTATGGTAACAATAATCAATTCTAAACACAATAAACATGCAAGAAAATAATCAGAAGATAAAAAAGCGGTTCAAGCCAAATGATAGAAAACTGTATTAGCCATATTAAATCTGATGGTTTGTTTGTTTAGTGTAATGACTTCTTATCTCGAAGTGGCATATCATTCTTAAGACTTAGGCGGGACATCATCCTAAGACCTAGACATGTTGAATCCTGTCACAATTAACGTATCCACATAAAGCATCCTTTTAGTTTAATTATAATTTATATATGGATTAAGCAATGGTGATCTTGCTAAACCCTAGCCCATCGAGACTTTACCCACTTACTGGTTGACGGTATTTTATATCTGGTAGTTCACTGTTCAAGTCTTTATCAGTTAATTAAGAATATACTTGTTGAAATATTACGGGTCACCTGCCGATCCAACTAAGCTCGTAATTTAAAGACAAAGATAGAACATTATTTGTGATTCTATTAATCCAGTATAAAACATGATATGGAGAGCTATCCCAGTATCTAGTTCACTTGTTAGGCATAACTAGATCCAGTTGAATGATAGGTCGCATATTTAAACACGTAGACAAGTATCATGTGATAAACATAATTAAACTTTCAATGATAAATTAAGAAATCCGGTTTAAAACAAACCAACCATTAAATCTTCATTATGATAGCTAATACCCAAGAGTATTAGCCCATAACCATTGTAATTATACAAGCATGATCAAATAACCAAGGTCAACTAAATGATTTACCGAACGATACCAAAAATTAAATGATTACAAGAGTATAGGAATTACATGGTGTTGGGAAATATATTGTAAAAGA
>BQNB010004446.1:90637-107777 GCA_026074375.1 Tanacetum coccineum | reverse complement strand
AAAACATGTATCAGCCTTAGAATAGGAATGTTTCATCGCAGAGTAGATATGAAATATCATACGTTCAGATCCAACTCCAAGATTGATTTGTTTTTGTTTTACGCAAATTACTGCATCAGCAGTATGTAGGAAAGGTCTTCCTAAGATAAGAGGAACTTTACTATCCTCTTCCATTTCGAGAATAAAGAAATCTATGGGGAAAGTGAATTTACCAAATTCGACTAGCATATTTTTAGCTATTCCAATAGGGTATTTGAATGATCAGTCTGCTAATCTTACGCTCATTTTGGTTGGTTTGAGAGTTTCGAGTGATAGTTTTGCATATAGAGAATATGGCATAAGATTGATGCTAGCGCCAAGATCGACCAAGGCAATGCAAGAGAAGGCTTTATCAAAGGTGCACGGGATAAGGAAACTTCCGGGGTCTCTGAGTTTGGGTGGAACTTTGTTTTGAATCATAGCGGAACTTTTATCGCTACGGAAAGCGGATGAGATTTTTTCAAGTTTGTGCTTGTTGCTAACGAGTTCTTTGAGAAATTTTCCATAGTTTGCATTCCAGCTAAGACGTCGACAAGAGGTATGTTAATTCGAATGGCTCGAATCATGTCGAGGAATTTTCCATATTGGGCTTCCATTTTCTCCTTTCGAAGGCGTTGAAGATATGGGATTTTTGGCTTATACAGTTTGGGTGTTTGTGTCTCTTTGACAGGTTTTTATGTTTTCGGTTGAGGTGTCGATGTCGATTCTTCGTTCTCATCATCACTATTGAAGTTAATAGGATTTTGGGAATCATTTGGACTGACAGGTGGGTCGTAGGATTTACCACTTCGTGTAAATATGGCATTTACGTGCTCATTTAGAGCTTGAGGCGGTTGGTATGGTTTAGATGGGTTACCTTGGGGGTTTGGTTGAGTGTTTGATGTGTCGTTGTGCGTAGGTATTTATTGTTATCAAGTTTTACTATTTATATTTTGCCGACTTTACCTAAAAACAACACTAACGGGCAGTGTACCCGATCAGTTGTAGCTTTGTTGGTAAGTAGGGTGTCGATCACTAAGAGCGAGAGTGTAAATATCTAATCTATTAGTATTTTAGTTATATAAGTTAGTGCTAATTTAATCTATTCTATGTTATACCTAAGTAAAACCTAAACTAATGGCAAAAAGGGGGGTTTTCAGCCTGAGAGACTGGCACGAGTTTTGGTTTTACCTAGACTGAGATAGGGCGAATAACACATACAAGTTGATAATTAGAAGACAGAGAAAAGGTCAAGCCTAATGTAAGGAAACAGGACTAACCATATTTAATCTAATATAATGTAGGTTTTAGTTTATAAGTGCAATGATTGTCTTATCTCGTTGTTGATATATCATTCCAAGATTTAGGCGGTACTTCTTCCTAAATCCGCATAAAGTACTCAGGGTTGATTATAATCTATCTTAGGAGACAATAATGGTGATCTTATTGTACCTTAGCTCATCATGACTTTACTAACTTACTGCTTAATGGTTCTTTATATACTAGTAGTCCACTTGTCCAGATCTTTACTCAGGGAATCAGAACGTCATTTTTTGATCTTAGGTCACATGCTAGTCCAACTTGTTCACTAAACTAGGAGTAAAGACATCGCGTTATTTGTGATCCTAAAGATATGGAGAGCCATCCCGGTATCTAGCCTGCTCTATATTTTCCATTCCTAGATCTAGTTGAATGATAGGTCACATACTTAAGCATGTAAAAAACGAGTATAAATTGATAAACATAAAACAACACACAACTTATAAGATGCAATCAAAATAAACATAAACGAAACATTAAATTGTCATAAACATGGCTAATACCCAAAGGTATTAGCCTTCAGCCATTATAACGAATACAAATGTCATAGACAAACGATTAAGGTAAGCTAACCAAGTGAATGAATGATACCAAAAACCGAATGCTTATTTAGAGTTTAAGAATTTTCAAGGGTTTCCTATGGATTGAAGGGCGTTGCAAGACCTTGGTGGCTTCACGATTATAATATTTCAGAATGTTCCTTGAGCTTATCCGTGAATACGGCGTATGAGATCTTCTGGATACGGCGTATAGGTCTTTAAGACTTTGTGGTTTCTTATGAAGATTCAGGCGCAGATACGACGAATCTCCTTGATGGATACGGCGTATAGAATGTCAGATCAGCATATTCTTAATTTCTTCGTTTAAGCTCCAAAATGTACGCCTTTTAGTTAATCTTCACCAATTGCTCCATATTTACTACAAATAACTAATATAAATGATTGAGTATCAATTCATGCATAAATAATGTAAAACGAGCAATAAACATGGAATAAATGATGCTATGAAATAGACGTTATTTGATGTCATCAAATATTCCCCCACTTGAATCCTACTTGTCCTTAAGTAGACTTTAGAAAATTTATAAAAATGTATCCCAACCTGAGTATAGGATTCTTCCTTAAAGCATTTTTCCTGTTCAATTACTAGCACACAACCAAACACCTCACGAAGTAAGAAAATGAAAACACTCAAATAATTCAACCAATCTATGTGGTACCATGTAACTAATTCGCTCAATTGCTTAGCCGTGACGAGTATTATATCATAAGCTTGGCAAGGATTTACATCTCCACCACTAAAGCTAAGGAGTAACAAGTCTAAAAAGGTAAATTGGGTTAAGGTTTAAGGGTTTGATCATTCTATCTAATCTCTATCGATACCAATATTTCAGAAAAGGCGACAAAACCACAAATGCATGAACAAATCCATGACCGCGACACTTGTGATTGCTCATTCCTTAACTCGAATAAGCTAAAGAATAGGACCAGTTGATGATCCCAACTCTGAATGGATCTTGTACTCCTTAGCTTGTATAAGGTTAAGTTATCTTTGATAAATCTAAAATAACTTTGGTAGAAACTTTGTAAGTTATATCAAAGATTATGCGGAATCTAACATTTCGAAATGACAAGAGTTTGGACATATCCTTAAATCGCAAATGGTTATTTCGCAAATTCTAAATTGCTTTTTGCTAAATCGCAAATTATGAGAGTAACTTTTAAATCGCAAAGTTAAACCACAAATGCTAAATAGAAAATAGCTATTTCACATAATCTTAAACCGCAAAAATTATTTGCACGATCTTAACCGCAAATAAATCGCACGTTTTAAATCGCAAGAATATATTTCACAAGTTCGTATTTTGCAAAATGGTAAGTCACACAACCTAATATTTGTCTTCCTTTTACACCATTAAATCGCAAGAATTAATTTCACAAAGATCGCACGTTTTAAATCGCAAGAATATATTTCACAAAGATCGGATACTCAAGGAAGTCATCTCTGATATTGTGTGAGGGGATTTTAAAGCAAATCCCAGCCTTTAATTTCATTTGTGCTTCTTTGGAGTCAATCTCAGCCATTGAAGATACTTGGGAAAGGTGAGGGATTGCCAACATGGCCTTTATACAGCTGGGGGGAAATAGTAGGGTGGATGAAATGATTTTGGCTAGGGTGTCGAGTGGTTTTGCAGGGCAGGAAGTATGGGAAGACATCCAAGTTGTAACTGGGTTTTGGGGCGGGAAAGAAGACTTTTTGGGGAAGTAGCAGTTTTGTCCCCTCAAGTTATATAACTTGAATGCAATCTTTGCCCGGTTTGCAATTTTGACCCTTGTCTTTTTAATTCTTGTAATACAACTTGAGGTTTGGTAATTTTTAGTCCCTCAAGTTGTATTTTCTTCACTTGGATGACCTTTGACTTTGTCCTTTCCATTTCGTGCTTGGTTTTGTTTGGTTTTTTGGCTTTCTTTTTGGCTCATCCGTTCCTGCATAATACAAATGCAAAACATACAAATACAATGTATTTTTGGTACGTTTTTAGTCGTTTAAGTCCGTTTAGAATGGAAAATGGTATGTGTATTTAAGCACATACCAGTGGGTGTTCCACATCAGGTAGTTCAGCAGGTTGCTTCTTCTATAGGGTGCTCCATAATGCAAAAGCAATTTCGCTACTTAGGAGTGACCATAGGAGATCGAATGTCCAGAAACAAGGCATGGGAAAACGTTATTGATAAACTCAGGTCGCGTCTTTCTAAGTGGAAGGTAAAAACGCTTTCTATAGGCGGCCGTCTCACTCTCTTGAAATCTGTTCTTGGAGCCTCTCCTATTTACTCTATGTCAATCTTTAAAGTTCCTCGAGGTGTGCTAAAGATTATGGAAGCTATTCGTAGTCGGTTTTTCAATGGTATAGGACAAGGAGAGACTAAGTTTACTTGGATTGCCTGGAACAAGGTTCTAGCGTCTAAGGAAAGAGGAGGTCTAGGTGTATCGAGTTTCTTCGCCCTCAACCGAGCTCTTCTCTTAAAATGGGTATGGAGGTTCGTTTCCCAAGATGGTTCTTTATGGAGTCGGGTTATTCGAGCTTTATTCGGCCCTAAGATCGATGATCATCCGATGCACACTTCTTCTAACTGGTGTACTATTCTGAAGGAATTATATTCATTGAAAGATATAGGGTTCGACTTTTGGAACCATTGCAAAAAACGAATTGGCAATGGCACAGACACCTGGTATGATAGTTGGATAGGCGATTCAGCCCTTCATGTTAAATTTCCTCGTTTATTTGCTCTGGAGTTGGATAAAGACATTTCGGTTGCTGTGAAGATGAATTCTCAGGTGACTCAGTCCTTTCGTCGAGAGCCAAGAGGAGGCATAGAGTTCCAGCAATTAAATGATCTAGTCTCGCTGTTGGATACTTCTATTTTAAACAACACCAACGATCGATGGTATTGCGACTTATCTGGTGATGGGCAATTTTGTGTTAAGGATATACGGAATTTCATCGACGACAAGTACCTTCCTTCTTATTACGAAGCTACGAGGTGGGTGAAACTTATTCCTATTAAAGTTAACATCTTCGCTTGGCGTGCTCGTAGAGATTGTTTGCCAACTAGGGTCAATCTGATGCATCGGGGTGTTGATCTTACGACCTCGAACTGCCCAATCTGTCATGAATTCGAAGAAGACATTAATCACATTTTTCTCAGTTGTGACTTTGCTAAAAGTGTGATGAGGCGCGTTTGTCGTTGGTGGGATTTGGACCTTCAAGGTTGGTCATCATTTCAGGAGTGGCAAACTTGGTTCCTCTCGCTTCGTTTAGCTTCTAAGAATAAGAATTGTTTGGAAGGCATGTTTTACGTCGCTTGGTGGTCGATTTGGAGTTTTAGGAACCGTTATGTCTTTGAAGATAGTCCTCCAAGAGGCTCGACGATATTTGACGATATTGTTTTGCATTCCTTTAATTGGTGTCACAATCGTTGTAAAGTAAATTTTCTTGGGTGGATTGGCTTAAAAATCCCCACCTTATCTCTTTGTAATTTTCTAGCATCTTGCTAGTTTAATAATAATTGCCGTTCAAAAAAAAAGATTAATTGTGTAACCCAATTTAAATAACAAGTCCACTAAATCGCAAATGACTAAATCGCTTTTTACTTATTTCAATTTTTCAACTTCTAAATCACTTTTTTAAAACAAATTAAATCACTTTTTGTGCAAAAACATTTTAAGGAATAATAACTTTGATAAAAATCAAACTGTTATAGATTGTAAACCACAAAAGTTCGACTTTAACAAAGTCACTAAATCGCAAATTTGAAAACGTGACAAAAATTTTAAAACACACACAAAAAACACCCGTAAATCATCTCATTGCTTTTGATACTAATTGTAGTATTCATACAATTACTATATCATTAAAGCACAAGATTACTTAGAGTTTAGAGAGAGAAAGTGGGTGAAACTAGAGAGAGAGGATTAGAGAGAAAGATAGAAAGATTAGATTAGAGTAATTATGTTTCACCACCCTTCACCCTTCCATCTAACCTTCCTTATATAGGGAAGGAAGGGATACATGGTAAGCTTAAAGAAGGGATGAAGGATATACAATACGTAATAAAGTAAAATACAAGACCCGACATTACAATGTAAATAACTGTGAGTGACGTACACTTTCTGTAATCCTAACAAGTTTAACCATAATTTCAAACACGATAACTCGTCTTTAAAAGGCGTCATTTTACTCCCGTAACATAGATTTATGCCCTAAACAGTCCAACGCAAACCCCAAACCGCATAAACTAGAGGGAATAAAAATAAAAATATCGGTGCATTATGGACTTTGCCCGCGTTTCAAATCGGCCATTAAAAATCTACTTTTAAGACAACAGTTTCTTACCGTACCAAAATCACGATTCACGTACTGACCAAACCATTACAGCCGTAACGTCAAAATCACGACTAATTAAATGAACAAACATGCAACAACAGTATAGAAATTAAATCACCAAAACCCTAGAACATTACAACATGCAACAACTTTATGTTAACAATCAACAATTAAAATAAATCGTAAAAAAATGCAGAAATACAACATGCAATAACATTATCAAAGTTAGATCTACAAAACCATAGAACATTACAACATGCAACCATTTTATCATTAAAACAAACAACTAACATAAATTGCAACAACTAAACCAATAGTTTCAGGAAACTATTATGATATGTCGGAGGTAGCTATCCATTCTACCCATCACTCCGACTAAAAACCCTAAAAAAATTAAAATTTAAACCGATGAATCCATAAACCTCAATTTTCACAAACAATATTCGTGCGGATATTCTTTATCGAAATGCAACAAACCCCTTGCATGTTCTGACCTCTCCCATCGCATGCGTGCATAATTATTTTATGTGTGTGTTTGTATGTTTTGTGTTTTTTTTCTGATATATATATATATATATATATATATATATATATATATATATATATATATATAAAGGGATGAGGTTTCTAGATAAAACCATATTGTGGCTAGAAACCTAAAAAGAAAACCAAAGAGAAGCCTTAAAAAAAACAAACAAACGCCCTAATTGTTTCAGGCTAAAAATTGATTTTTCAGCAAATATGGCCCCGATTTAACACTAGTAGGCGTATCGTAAAAAACTCAAAAACCAAACAATGCCCTATATTTTTTCAGGCCTATATAAAAGATTTTTTAGGTAGCCTGAAAAAATTAGGGCATCTGTTTGGTTTTTTTGGGTTTTTACAGAGTGTAAATCGAGGCCATATTTGCCTGAAAAAATAATTTTTAGCCTGAAAAAATTAGGGCATCTGTTTGGTTTTTTTAAGGCATTTGTTTGGTTTTTTTGGGTTTTCTAGGTTTTTCACTAAAATTAGGTTTTCTCATGATCCCATCCCTATATATATAAGCCTGCAAGAAGCAAAACGACGTCGTTTGGTTTAGTGCCTTAATAAAACTACAAACGACATCCTAAAACGACTGCGTTTTACCTGAAACGGCATAGTTTTATCCAACCATACTCTGAAACGACCCAGCTTAAGTCTTAAGCGACGTCGTTTTGGAAAGCTCAAAACGATGTAATTTGCTTCGCTATTGTATAAAAGGGTAATTAAAGACCTAAATCGATGGGTGTAGATCTAACCCTATGAAAATCTTAGACGAAAATACACCGCCCACATGTTAGCACCTAGGATACACGAAAACGCCGTTGGGATGCCGTATCACGTACCCGAAACATCCCAGAAACGGGAAACGCGGGGAAACGTTCTCGAGAAAAGTGGAAACGTTTCTTCAAGTGGGGTACGCCGATCCTTTTCTAGGAAACGTTTGGAGAAATGTTTTCGACCCAAAAAGTCACGTTTCCCATTGGGGGGCATCAATTTTTTTGGTGTTGTGACCGGTTTTATGTAATGATGATGGTGTTGTGATGTTAAAACGGAAGATTCATCAGGATGGTATAAAGAAGATGAAGATATAAATATTACTATTTTGTGATTGGTCATTTGGATGTATAGGATGTAGAGTTAAAATATATGGTAATACTTTTCAGTCATGTGATAGTCACATAGGGACTAGTAACATAATTTAATTATGTATTTTTATTTCTATTTTCTTCACTATCTTTTCACTTTGAGTTACAAGTTTTAGTACAGTAATATTTACTTGTTTTGGATACTCCATGTATGAAAGAGGCTAATACACATAACTTTTTTATATATGAAAGAGTTAAAGTTATATTGTCTAACAAAATTTGTTAATCAAGTCACTTTGTTTTATGTTTTTTTTCATTTGAGTTAATGAACTATTTTTATACTGTAATAAAAGAAAACTTTAGATATTCACAACTAATTGATGTTTTTTCACTTAAATGTTTTTTAGAAAGATAATTTGATGGTTAAGATTTTTAATTGATGATTATGACTAATATTTGTTTGGATTTTTGAATGTTGTGTAATATTTCTTTAGATAACAATTTGTCATATACTAAAATATTAAAAAACACATAGACGTTTCCTGTGGTACCCGTTTTTTGAATTTTAGAATGTTGTTGTTTCCCGATACCCGTACCCGTCCCGTTTCCGTCCCCGTGCAACTTAGGTTAGCACACTTTAAATACCCGGACACTGCAGATGATTTACGCCACATTGTAACATCCATAGGCGAATAAACGGGAATGTTGAGGTAAGATCCAAAGTAGTTTGGCAACATAGCCATAACAATAGCTAAGCTATTTTGGCAGGACTCACAGTGCAATATGGTATAGTCTATTTTGGGAATGAACTACCGTGAACCTAAAAGTTGTATCATAGATTAAAATTTTCCAATAAGTATCGAAATCTCGACCTATAGTCGTCCAAGTGGGGGCAATCCGTATTTTGTATGCTAAAATGTATTTTGTATGTCTATGCTAATGTCATGGACGATTAAACTATGTCAAATTTGCGTATTATTGAAACCAAAAATGAAACAAACTACTTCAACATCCAACAACAAATTTATTTCCATGCATGACTTTGAGACCCATGATTGCAATCTATGTATACATTACCCATTATTGCATAAATATCATGTTTATGCGATAGTATATATCATGGCCTACAAACATGTAAAACTGAAGGAATAAAACAACTAAGGAATGTTGGCTTTTATAAAATGATGTATACATTTAAATATTTGCGTTCCCTTACATTCATCATAAACCGGCTCAACTTTTGAGAGCGATAGGCGCTTCTAGTTTCTTAATACTTTTCTTTTGAAAAATAAAAGAAGGGTTGAATAATTTTACCAATTTTAAAATATTTTTTTCCGAAACTAGATGTGAAATCGACAAGTCTAAATAAACAACCATATAATAATGTAAATGCAAGAAATAAATAAAGATAGAAGGATCAAACCACGACACATGGATTTATAGTGGTTCGGCCTATAAGGACTTCCTTTCCTTGCCCTACTCCACTCTCCGAGTATCCAACTCGAGAGTATCCTTCACTAGTCAATCCGGCGGAGAAAACCTTAAACGTTGCTTATACAATATTTCTTACTACTAAGCTAAATGTCGAGTTCTTTCTCGGGTACAACCACTCCCGCCACCCTATGTATTTTAAGGACTACTCCCTCCGTCCCAAAATTATTGTCTCCCGACAAAAAATATACAGTTTAAGAAAAGTGCATTTATTACTGCTTTCTCTTTCTTAGTTTTTAACATAATGACAGTTTTACCCTTAGCTAATTAATTAAAGTCTTTTTTATAGTTTGTAATAATAATTTCAAACAAGAATAATATAGTAAACTTGATCAAACTTCCCTATCTATTTTTAGTAGTGAACAATTAAACTGGGACATCCTAAAAAGGAAACGTGGACAATAAAAATTGGACGAAGGGAGTAAAATTCTAACATGTCACTTTACAAGGTTTATGGTGGTTTGATACAATGATGGTGTTTGAAGATAATGTACAAATTACAACAATATGTATAATGTACAAATGCAAAGACTAGCTACAAGATCTTGTAAGCTTGTAGGTCTTGAGTGATGATGATGAAGATGATCTTCTTGCTATTACGAAGGTTAGTGAAGAATCACTAAAATGAATATGTAAGTATTGGTAATGACCATGAATTGAGAATGGGGAAATTAAAAGAATATACACGTGAGTTATGTAAAGGATGAGAAGATATGTGCACACATGGCTTCTATTTATAACATCTAACAGCTTCACGGATCCTACATATCCTTTAAGAGATCCGTCCCTTATACGAAGGGATTCGTGGGTCTGACAACCTAGATCTTCTCTTGGATTTTGTTAAAAAATCTTTTTAAAATCTTTCCAAAATCTACAAAAGATCTTTCTATATCTAGTAAGATTCTTGATGTGAGAATACATGAAAGTCAACCATCTTTATGTGACAATTTTATTTTATAATTTTGTTATTAACAAAACTTATAAATATCGTAAAATACAAATAACGTTTTTACGCGATATTTGTATTAACACTTTTCTTCAATTCAATTCCAATTTTTTATAGCATTGGATTTATATTAGGTAAGAATATTATGTATTAAATGTGACAACTTTTAATAAGGCTTTCTTAGATGGAAAGTCTTCGTATTAAGAAAGCCTTATTATAAGTTTTATTTTAGTGTAAATTCTAATTATAAATGACATTATTAATAGTTTAGTACATATTACTTCACACAAATCAAATGTTTTGGGGCCTGTTTCGTTCGTAGTAGGTTTATGATTATGATTTAAATTTAGATCTAGTTTAAGATTTAAATTTGATGATGGAGAAATAAAGTAATATTTAAAGATATATTATATATTATTTATATGATTTAAAAGTTTAAATAGTTGTGACAGAACCCCACTAAAAACGACTTAAAGAAATATCGGTATAATTTCATGGCCGAAAACAAAAGAGGGACCACTTTTTAAAGCAAAAGTAGGCTAAATGAGGCATTTGTGTAAGGATTTCCGAAATCCAAAAGTTTAAGAACTTACAACCACGTTCAAAACCTACCCCTTTCAACCAAACTACTTTTATTACCCGTGCCGTGTCCCATAATCCAAATGCAAAAGCCTCATAACAAACACACCCTTTGATCTTTGTTTGAATTATCATTACCAGTCACCATAGTCACATAATTCGCTACAGTAGCCACGAATTGCGATCCAGTTCGTTCGATCCAAAATAGGGTACGAAATCGATCCGGATCGCGACCTGGATCGGTAAAAATAACGTTCAAGAATTTAATTGAAATATGAATCTGGAGAGAGCAATTCACGTTCCAGTTATTTCCGATTCGCATTTCAATTAAAACCGATTCGCATTTCAGTTACACCAATTTTGATTTCCTTATGATTTTCAAGATTTCAAATATTTACTTTTATTTATAGAGTGCATATATATTTATAGGTATTATAGACTTGCAATTTGAAGATTTATAGTTATTTTGAAGATTTGATATAGTGTTTTTTAACAAGATCCTCTAACCCTGTAAAAAAGTTATGGCCCATTTGCATAATGGAATATATATCATATATACATAAGTAACTTTCATAGTTCATACTTCATATCATTCTCTGTGAATAAAAAAACCACTCCCTGAAATGGTGTTTAGTAATGTTTGGTAAAACAAGGACTGATGATGGTATATGGGTACACCGTACCACATTACTTGGTACATCGTACCGAAGCGATCCCAAATGAACCTACCCCCCATCGAATCGAATTTTAGGTGCCTAGCGAACCACGATCCTGATCGGCGATCCCGTACCGGAGCGATCCCCGTTCCATGTGACTATGATCATTACCGATTATATAGTAATTTGACTATACCTAATTTTTGAGTTAGGAGATTTTGGTTCTACTTTTTATGTGTAGTTGAAATAGGAAATTAAATGAAAACTTGAATAATTTGATTTCAGAATGTCTGGCAAATGAGAGAAATGGAACGCAAATCTCTATCTTTTTTCCTGTAATTAATATCACTAATTCTTCTACATAAAGTTATATTATCGAACTAGGACAGAGTATAGAATGTACCCTAAAATTTCTACACAATAGAGAGACTACTGAAATAAACACTGTATTTTTTTTCGTACTCACGTTCTTCTGCTTCCACCTTCTCAGTATGATAGTTAGTATTCTTCACAATATAACGGAACATGTCATTTAACACAAAGTAGCCACCTTTGTATTGAGGTGCAAGGAAGAATGATTGTGCAAAACTCTTCATCGCATTATCCTTTCCGGTCAAATATCCAATGACTAGAATGCTGATTGAACCATTTAACGATACTTGTGCATCAATATGTTTGATCTCAAACGTGAAGTCACCGCAGTTCAGCGACAATATTTTGGCTTTGATTGCCTACATGAAAGCACCAAAAACATCAAGGCCGCATACCAAAAATATTCCATTTATTATGACTGAAAAAGATGGACAAAAACCTTACATCTATGTTAGTTGTCACGCTTAAGGAACCATTCTCCTTAAGGCGACCAAGTTTACTAAGATCCTTGTAGAATTTATGAACATGCTCAGGTGACTGGTGCAATGTAGCATAATAATGTTGAACAAAAGCCTTCCCAGCCTGCTTATTGGCAACAAAAAATCAAGAAACAATGATCAAAGTAGCCCATTGAGCTACAAATAATACTATCACCAATGCTGCAGCCGCCATTGTAAATCAGTAAGCAATCTCAAACATAAGCAAATAAAACTAATAACACAAGGTAAAACAATTTTTCTGCTCTAAAAAAACTCAATAACACTTAGTAAGCAACATCAAACATCGTATATGACTTGCAATCCAGTCAGTGACCATAAATCACATATGGAGACTAAAGCCATAAGCACAAAAATGACTTCTAAAACATAATACACGATACCAATTGCCTTTTCTTTCGAAATATTTATTGGTAAGGATATAATCCAACATGACAAGACTATTGTAGCAACTTTGATGGGTTGATTTGTATACGGTTCATTAGTCACATGGGTCGAAAGTCGTCCAAATTGTGCTCTTAAGCATACCTCCCAAATCGCATTATTATGTAATTTAGATTTATTTACGTTATGACAACTTTTTTAATTGTAGGTGAAGCAAAACCTATATCCATGTAATAATTGGAGGTAACCTAACGTATTTGGACTTGTACCCAAGCATATATTTAGAGGGCTGGGTACCCTCGTGCCATAGTTCTGGTGCCGTAGCCAAAAAGTGCTGCCACGTCAGCAAAAATCCTAATGGCACAAGAATTCCTTTGGCACCACATTTTGTGCGGTATCCCTGCATCAGAAAATGTGGTGCCATGGTACACATATACCCCACTAGAACACAAATACAACACAAAAAAACAAAAACAAAAAAGTCTTTCGCGTGGGCTGAGCCGAGCATGTATGGCGCGAGGGCCGGTGTGGTGCGCCGTTCTCAAGGTATCATGTCGCCAAGCCTACCAGCCATGGTACCGAGGCCTCATACAGCCATAGACATGTGTCAACCAAATAATTTTAATCATATATTACAACCATAGACATGTGTCAAGAAGGAATTAGTAGCCACCTGTAAGGAATCCTGCAATTTGTCAGCAACCACTGGAACAATCATTTGCTCAGGATTACTATTCTCGTGAGTACAAATATTTTTGGGTGCTGCAAATGAAAAGATGTCAAAAAAATGTATGAGAGAAAAAGAAGTAAACAAAATTCTCCTATTATTCAAAAGAAGTTTAGTTACCTTGGTCTCCTTCTTCATGATAATAATTAGTATTAGGATTATTCTCCATGTATCTGAACATGTCATTTAGTATAAAGTAGCCGCCTTTGACTTGAAGTGCGAGGAAAAGTGATTGAGAAAAAGCATGTGACACGTTATCCTTTCCGGTCAAATATCCAGTAACTAAAACTTGGATTCCACCATTTAACGATTCTTGTACATCAACAAATTGGATATCAACCTCCAAGTCTCGATACCTAAGAGATGTTATTTTAGCTTTGATTGCCTGCATTGCAACATTAAGAGACCAGACACGAAAAACGATACACTTTCACTTCACACAAAAATAGATATTAAAATCAGAGTGCATACATCTATGGTATTGGTTACAGTCATAGAACCATACTCCACAGGTCGAACAAGTTCACTTATATCCTTATAGAAGTCATTAATTAGCTGAGGTGAGTGGCGCAACTTAAAATAATAATCTTTAACAAAAGTCTCCGCCATCTGCTTATTGCAAAACCAAATATCAATCAAATCAAAGTTAATCTTTTATTTAACTACTGATAGTAATGATTGCACATTCAAAAAGAAGTTTAAACAAACATCAGAATTACAAAACAAACATGTTCCAAAAGTCTCTTAGCTTTAGGGGGTGTTTAAGTTAGTCTTTTACTTAATCGAAAAGTTTTATCCAAAAACTTTTTCTGCTTTCACACACTCCCTAAGTAACTAAGTTGAACCAACACTAAAAAAAGAAGATAAGTATTTATGTATTGAATAATATATACAGACATCTTGAGGAGACAGGTCCATGCATGAGTCCAGTTGTGCTTCCGTTGGATCCTGAAACACTGACCAAACACACGCGTAGCAGTTACTAAGAATACAATAACAAATTAACTAATTTTGCATAGGGGAAGGTTAACATAAAAAGACAAATATTCGTGAGAAAAATAAGAAGGATTTTTTTTTTAAATTCCACAAGATCGGGTATGTTGGTGCATAGAACTTTTGTAAAGAAAGTTTTTCTAATTTTTAGTTGTTATACGTTTTTTAATGGATAAAAAACGAAATTTTGACATACAAAAATATTTTTGATGCACAGAATTGCATTAAATCGTTTTTTGTGCATCAACAATTCATTTTCGTACCCAACTTCTTTTGACTTTTACCATCAAAATTTTATTGCGCATCAAACTATAACAAATTGAAAATTTTGTGCATCAAAATTTTGTTTTTTGTACAATAAAAAAGCGTATATAAACTAAAAATTAGAAAAACTTCCTTCACAACTTTTTTATGCACCAACATACCTCATCTTGTGGAATTTTTTCGGAATTTTTTGAATTTTTTATAAAAAAATATATTTTCTTATCATTCTCAAGGATATTTGTCTTGTTATTTTATCTTTACCCATTTGCATAAAAAATATATATTGGTTCCATTGAGAAAGTTTTTATTTTGAGAAGATTGAGAAATCTTCGTTTGAGTCATTGATTCATGTTTTTTGATTTGATTCTCATGCAAGTGAACATCATTTAATAATAAATCGAATCTATAAATCACAAATTTGATTTTTTACACATTTTAAATTATAATCATATTAAAATGAATTCTACACTTAAAAATTTTGAATTAAAATTAAAAATCAATCGTTTTTGAAAAACCTTCTAAATTGAGAAGGTTTTTTTTCCTTATCAATCGATCCAAGTTCATATATACCAATATACTAATGAAAGATATATTTACCTCCGGCCATGATTACTACAATAGTAATTAATAAATTCAAGGAAAACAGAAGACGAATGTATTTTCAGATTTGACCTATGTTGTCGATCGGTTGATTTCAATCTGTCGTTTTGGTTTGAGACACGTTTTATAGGGAATAGGGAAGGCATGTATAATAAAAGAAGGTTTTTTACAACCCAGTAACGCACGAGCATTAAAAACACAATTAATTCAGTGATATGGAATTCTTTATTTACACACTTATGTACAAACACCATGTGCACCACCTTCTTTTTACAAAATAATACTGTTTCAACTATAATTCTTCCTTCTACACGCTCCTTATTTATGAACACGATTAGCAGTTTTCAATCATATTTAGTGTCATTCAATCAGCAGTTTTAAATCACCAATTAATGTGGATGAATTCAAAAAAACATCCTAAAATAACTTACGCTCATGTCTTTATATATCTTTGACTAAGCCATAAACATCAACCCGAACAACTGAAGTTGTTTTGTTGTTGGGCATACCATAAATCTATCTATATCTATATCTATCTATCTATATCTATATCTATATCTATACTCTATAATAAAACAAGATTTTTTACAACCCAATAAAGCACGAGCATTAAAAACACAATTAATTCAGTAATGTGGAATTCCTTATTTAGACACTTATGTACAAACACCATGTGCACCACCTTCTTTTAAAAAAAATAATAATGTTTCAACTATTATTCTTTCTTCTACACGCTCCTGAACATCATTTGTAGTTTTCAGTCACATTTAATATAATTAAATCAGCAGTTTCAAATCACCAATTAATGTGAATGAATTCAAAAAAGCATCCCAACATAACTTACGTTCATGTCTTTATATCTTTGATTAAGCCATAAACATCAACCCTAACAACTCGAATCGATGCAAGTTGTTTTGTTGTTGGGCATACCATAAAATCGATAATGATCTTCAATGCTAGTTTAAATCAACGCTAACCCCTTCAAATCGATCTATGTCGGTGGGTCTTTTAATTGTTATGAACTTGATTATTTTAAATTATCTTCACTATTTAGTCTTTGAGGTTTTTTATGTAAATGTTAGAGTTAAGATCATTTTGATCTGTTATAGTGTTATTCGATTCACTTTAATTGTTTTTCAATTCAACTTATAAATACAAATTTTTCAGTTCAATTGATTCTTGTGTTTGTTGGTTTGATTTTGCAGGCTTCACATGTCGATCCACAAGAAACACATAAAAAGAACGATTCTTCTGCTTTTGAACATATAAACTCAAGCATTTGCTTTTAAAGATACTCAAATATTTAATTCGCTTTTACGTTTTTAGTTATACCACGTCTTTAGTTTGATTTGATTTTTAATTTTGTTGATTAGTTGTTATGTAAACTAACTTCTTCCAACATGACTAAACACATTAAAATTACTGAATTACGAGTACTAGCTGAAAATAGAATTTTATGACATTCCTTCTAAGTTAACATACTTACATATCCCTCTCCCCATTCACAATCACGACATGTAGATAAACTAAGTGACAAACACTTGCAATATTTTTTTGTTGGTAGAAGTATCGGTAGAAATAAAATGTAGGAGAATATAGTAATGCTCAATATCATATCGTGTGTTCTTATCATACTATTACAGATCTATATATGCTCCTTTCACCCTATAATAAGCGTGCACCTTACTATTTTTGTTTGAATTTGCCTCCACTTTGTGATGATGTTGACATCGGAAAGGAAATCATCTTTTGTCCATTGTATCAGCTCAACCTTCAACTAACTAGTTGGTTTAGACAC
>BQNB010004446.1:80637-85637 GCA_026074375.1 Tanacetum coccineum | reverse complement strand
TGTTCTAATTGTAGGGGTGGCACCCGAACACTTTTGAACATTGAGGCCAATGTTCAATTCTAAGTATAAGGGTTTATATCAAAATGATCATACTTATGCCTGGCTTGTTACTGCAAGCTGCAAGCTCCGAACGTTGGCGTTGTGCTGAAGCGTCGGCGACTGCGCGCTGGAGGTTCATAGGTGTTTTTGTTTTTAATGAAAAAGGGGTGTTTGTGCTTGTTTAAGAAAATTTGTAAACATCTTAAGTAGGCGTAGGGATAGATAAAAGGGGAGATTCTGACTTGACTTAGTATTGCACTCTAGCTTTCCCGTTAGCTTTCGAGACTAAGCGTCTGCAAGACTTAAACTTTTTTGCATAAGAATGGAATAAATGATAGTGGATTAAATTATAAGTGTAGATTGTAGGAGAAGCGAGTGGAGTAGTTCGATCTCTTTAGACGCGCTACATAGAAGGTGTAAGTATGGCTTTTTTGCTCCCATCAGCTTAAATAAACGCATTTAAAATAAATTTTCAATAAATTAAGTTGCATTGGTTTTTACAATTCTTAGTTTTTAATCCCTTCTTATAGAGGATTCCTTCTGATGAAAGTAAGGTACACATCGAGGTTTTGTCAGTGTTGTGGGGAAATAGACTACCGTTTCCTGACGGCTCGCTCCCGTTGACTCGGAAGTTAAAAGACCACATGACTCAAAATTTGGCTATAATAAAATGTAATAAACCAAAACCGAAATAAGACTACTATATCCTGACGGGTTACGCTCCGTTGAATTGATTAGTATGTTTAAACGGTGGAGGTAATAATATAATAATAATTTCCAAGACCGATAAAGTTTACTAGTTCCTGACGGTTAGCTACCATGACTCAGAATTCCAGAAAAAAAAAAAGGTCGAGTAATTCCCCTGGAGGTCGAAATAAGACTTACTGTTTCTGAGGCGGTTCACTCACGTTGTCTTTCAGTTTGTTTTTTTAAAGGAGACGAGGGCTTCTACATGATGTGCAAATAATTTAATAAATATAATATTAAAGGCCCAAATTTTCGACCTCCAAAGGTATGGTAAATTAAAGCTTCTGTCTCTTGGGACTCTGTTAGTTAGAATTATGTTTTTTCCGGAGAACAAAAATGATATCTCCTAAATCATAGTTAAATTTAGAAACCTTTTAATGTGGACATTGGGGGATTTCATTCTAGGAAAATGGATTTTCCAAACTTTTAATTTAGTGTTTTAAATCGGTACCACTTTTTTTTGTAATAAATAACGGGACCATTAGATCCTATTAAAATAAAGTGATCTCATTACACTTATGTGTTTTTTTCAAATAAAATCTTTAGCGGATTTATGTTATAAGGGAATCAAGAATGTAGGTTTGGCGTACACAATTTGCATTTTATGAGTAGTGTTAGCATTCTAGACTTGTACCCAACAATGATGTTCCGTTTTTTAAAGCTCGGTTTTAGAGTGATAGTGGAAAATCCCCGAGGATGAAAGATTTCCATATTTCTTCCGTGGGATGCACCCATTTTGTGTGCCATTCCCTTTCTTTAAGCTTTAACTATATTCGTAAAAACAAAAGTTCAGGGCCCATAGGGCCAGGTCAACCCAAATAAAGTTTTTTTTTTCTTGTATTTTTAATGAGGCGGATTTTTGGGTCAAAATGGGGGGGATGGTTTTTTCAAAATTTTTTAAATGAATTTTTATTTTTATTTCCCTTAACGATTATTTTATATATTCTCTTTGATGTTATATCTTTATTCGTTTAAGTGGGATGAAAAATATTTTGGACTTAACATATATAATCTTAGGTTTGCGTTAGGGCATAGCAACGATTAAATGTAGGGGTATTTGATATTTCATTGAATTATAATTTACTACATATATTTAATGCTATAATACCTTCGTTTCATGACATAATAAATAAAAAATGGTGGAATTTTTGAGTGGAATATATCGTTTATATGTATTATTTATTATTGTTAGGGGGGCAGTAAAAGGGATTTTTGATCAAACGTTTAAACCGGGATCCTTGGAAGCTTTTATTGAAGATTATTATAACCCGGAAACAAAACTTACGAATAGTAGTGGCCTTTAGCGAGCCAACCAAGCTTTACAAGACAAACAAGCCCACTTAGCCTATATTAACTTATTTTAGGCCACCAAACCCAAAAAAAGAGAACAAAAGTCCGGCCTTATGGTTTGCATTCTCCTTTTTGTGGTAAAAAATGTGTGTGACGTGGAGATATCTGCACCTTATCAGTTTCTTGGGCAAAAATACTTGTGAGAAGTATAATAACCTAAGAAAGGAAAACACACAGATTGTGAGCCAGCACCACACCTCTTGGGGTCGGTTACCAACTGTTAGTCAAATTCATCTTGTGGTGTTTAGGAGTTGTATATTTATGTGTTTATTTTGTTTTCGAATCTCAAGAATTTCTTGTCATTTACGCGAATTGTGGGGTGGTTGAATCACGCTTTGAGTTTTTGATTTTGTTCGTTAGATATGTTTTGTCCGCTTAGTAACTTTGTTGAGTTTGCTCTAAAGTGGCTACATAGATGTGTTTTAGTCGTTTTTTGTAGAGCAGATGCGAGGGTGAGTTGTTAATGAATACAAGTTTTTTATTGTCATAATGTTTGTTCTCGGTTATGAAGTAATGTCGAGAGAAGTAGCCACCGAGATTCACTATAGATTTGTGTTTTACTGTGAAGATTGTTTTCTTCTGTTAAGCTGGTTTCTTTATTAAAGGATTTATGTTGTAGAGAAGAGAATCAACTTTTTGTTATTGTAATAAAAGTTTTTTTATATAATTAGAAACTGGGTTTTTTTTAAAAAGTTCTTGATTTTTAATGTTTGGTTGTATTGATGGGTAGTCGCCTTTATCTCCGGGTATAGCGATTAATTCTCGGGTTCATCTTTTTCTCTTTCTTTTTATTTATTTTCTTTTAGGCTTATTTTGCCATGCAGTTTAGTTGTTATTATTGTTACTTATGTTGTTGATTTTAGCGTAGTTATGATTTATTACTGGAGGTATGTCTTGTGTATGTTTGTTTAGAAATTGGTCGGTTCGGTAGTTTAGGTTTCGATTGGAAGTTTTGTTTGTGAATCTTTAGTTTTGTAGTTTAGGTTAGTTTATTGGCAGAGATTAGGTTAGTTGCTTCTTGACTAAAAATGGTGAAAGGTTCGGCCTAATCGGTTTTTGAGCCGTATTCGTGTTGAACCTTTAGCTCACGGATATAGATAAGCAAGACGTACCTTGTTAATCTTAGGTTCTAGTAGCCTATTAACGGGAGAAATTCCGACCTTTGGTGTATTAGAATGTTTTTTAATTTAATTTGCAGTGGTAGATGCCGTTTTGGAAGAATGTGTAGTGTTGTGATAACTGTTTATATGTAGGTTCAATAAATAATATTAACAGTTAGAATATAGAGATAAGATGGGTGATTAATGTTGAGCTCGAAGATTGGAGTTAAGATTTGGACATTAAAGAAACGTATGTGAAAGTTTACCTTGTATTCGATTTTTAGATTTACCATTTTTTAGTGCATTATGACTATCATCCAACCATTTTATATTAGAGTTAAGTTTTTGTTGTTTTTTTTTTTTTTTATTTTTTTTTTTTAGTTGTCTTGGTTCTTAATATTTTTTTGTTTATTATTTTGTTTATTTGTTTTTGTGCTTTTATTTTTTTCTCTGTGTTTTTGGTTTGTTTAGGTTTTCGATTTTCTTGTTTTTATTTTTGTTTGTTTTTTTTTGTTTTCGTGTTGTCTTTTTTTTTTTTTTTTTTTTTTTTTTTTTTTTTTTTTTTTTTTTTTTTTTTGGGGGTTGTGGTTTTTTTGTGTTTTTTTTTTTGTTTTTGTTGTTTTTTTTGTTTTTTTGTTTTTGTTTTCTGTTGTGTGTGTTGGTTTTGGGGTTGTTTGTGGTGGTGGCTGGGGGTGTGGTGGGTGGTGTAGGGGTGTGTTTGGGTGTGGTGGTTTTTTTTGGGGTGCTTTTTTGGGGTTTTTGTGTGGTGTGTGGTGGTTTGTTTGTTGTTATCTTTTTAGTTATTGGTGTTGTGTTTTTGTATGTTTTTTGGTGGGGTGGGTTGTGTTTTTTTTGTTGGGGATGTTGTGTTCGTTGGAAAGGGGGGGGTTTGTTTTTTTTTGTGGTGTGTTTTGTGTGTTTGGGGTGGGTGATGGGTCTGTGGTTTTGGTGGAGGTTGGGGGGTGAGTGTTTCGGTGTGGGGTGTGGTTGGTTATTGTTTTTGGGTTGTGGGTTTGTTGTGTTTTGTTTGTTGGTTGGTTTTTATATGTTTGTTTTTGTTGTGGGGGTGGTTGTGTTGTTTGTGTTCTTTTTTGGAGTTTGTTTGCGCGATTGGGTTTTGTTGTGGTTTTTTGGGGGTTTTTCTATTTGGTTTTTGATTGCTTGTGGTTGTTTTTTTTGTTTTTTTTTGGGTTTTTGTTGGTGTTTTGTGTGTGTTTGTTTGTTTTTGTTTTGTTTGTGTGGTTGTAATTTTTTGTTTTGTGGATGTTTTGGGTAGGTGTGGGGTTGTTTTTTTTGTTGGGTGTTTTTGTGTGTGGTTTTTTTTGGGGGTTTTTTTTGAGTGGTTTTTTTTGTTTTTTTTTATTTTTGTTGGTAGTTTTTGGTTTTTTTTTTTTTTGTTTTTTTTTTTTTTTGTGTGCGGATGCTTTTGTTTTGGTTGTTTTGTTTTTGTGGGTGGTAGTTTTTTTTGGTTGGATTTTTCGATTTTGAGTGTTTTTATTTGTTTTTTGTTTTATCTTTTTGTTTTTTGTTTTTTTTTTTTTTTTTTTTTTGATTGTTATTTTTTTGTTTTTTTTTTTTTTTTTTTTTTTTTTTTTTGTTTTTTTTTTTGTTTTTTTTTTGTTTGTTTTGGTGTTGTTTTTTTTTTTTTTTTTTGAGTGTTTTTTGTGTTTTTTAATTTTTTTGGTTTTTTTTTTTTTGTTTTTTTTTTTTTTTTTTTTTTTTGGATTTTTGTTTTTTTTATTTTTGTTTTTGCGTTGTTTTTTT
>BQNB010004446.1:70637-75637 GCA_026074375.1 Tanacetum coccineum | reverse complement strand
CGGGGGGTGGGGTGGGGGGGGGGGGGGGGGGGGGGGGTGGGGGGGGGGGGGGGGGGGGGAGGGGCGGTGGGGGGGGCGGGGGGGGGGGTGGGGGGGCGGAGGGGGGGAGGGGGGCGGGTGGGGGCGATGGGGGGTGGGAGGGTGGGGGGGGGGGAGGGGTGGGGGGGGGGGTGTGGAGGGGGGGGGGGTGGGGGGGGGGGGGGGCGGGGGTTGTGGGGGGAGGGGGGGGGGGGGGGGGCGAGGGGGGGGGGAGGGGGGGGTGGTGGGGGCGTGGGGGGTTGTGGGGGGGGGAGTGGGGGTGGGGGGGGTGGGGGTGGGGGGGGGCGGGGGGCGCGGGGGGGGGGGGGGGGGGGGGGGTGGCGGGTGGGGGGGAGGGGGGGGGGGGGTGGGGGGGGGGGGGGGGGGTGGGAGGGTGGGCGGGGTGGGGGTGGAGGGGGGGGGGAGGGGGGGGGGGGGGGTGGGGGGGGGGGGGGGGGGGGGGGGGGGGGGGGGGGGGGTGGGGTGGGGTGGGGTGGGGGGGGGGGGGGGGTGGGGGGGGGGGGGGGGGGAGGGGGGGGGGGGGGGGGGTGGTTTTGTTAGTGGTTCTTTGGTTTTGTGATTGTTTGTGGGGGTGTGTTTGGTTTGTGTTTTTGTGTTTCTTTGTTTTTTTTTTTTATTTTGTTTTGTTTTTTTTTTTTTTTTGTTTTTTTTTTTTTTTTTTTTTTTTTTTTTTTTTTTTTGTTTTTTTTTTTGTTTTTTTTGTGTTTTTTTTTTTTGTTTTTTTTTTTTTTTTTTTTTTTTTTTTTTTTTTTTTTTTTTTTTTTTTTTTTTTTTTTTGTTTTATTTTTTTTTTTTTTTATTTTTTTTTTTTTTTTTATAATAAATATTTTAATTATTTTTTTATAATAAATTTTTTTTAACTAAAAAAAAATAAAAAAAAAAAAATAAAAATATAAAAAAAAAAAAAAAAATAAAAAAAAAAAACAAAAAAAAAAAAAAAAAAAAAAAAAAAAAAAAAAAAAAAAAAAAAAAAAAATAATAAAGTTTAGAAATAAAAAAAAAAAAAAGATAGATAAAAAAAAAAAAAAAAAAAAAAAAAAAAAAAATAAAACACAAAAAAAAAAAAAAGAAACAAATAATAAATCTAAATAATTATAGATATATAATTGATATAAAACCCCCCCCACCCCCACCCCCCCCACCCCCACAACCCCACCCCCCCCCCCCCCCCCCCCCCCCCCCACCCCCCCCCCCCCCCCCCCCCCCCCCCCCCCCCCCCCCCCCCCCCCCCCACACACACCACACAAACATATCCATATATATATCACACAAACCCCCCCCCCCCCCCAACACACCACAACACACACCAACCACCCCCACACCATAATATAAATATACACACAAATATACCCTTACACCCCCTCAACACATAAACCAAAAACAATATAACATATATACAAATACACAAACCATACATAATATCTACATCCATAATATAAATAATATATATACCCAATAAAATAATTTCACTTCCTACTCCCTCCTCCCTCTCCTATCATCAACCAACACACAAATTCTAACCCTCCCCCATCCTCTCCCCACACCCTAATCCAACAATATAACACATCTCTCTCTAACCAAGAATCTAGAGTGACTATATACAAACCACACAAAAAAACCCACCCACCATAAAATACACTATACACATATATAAATACGATATGTGGAAAGCTTCAATAATTATTTTAGTGTTATGGAATTCTGTTAATGTGTTTTTATAATAACCACCAACCCACCCCCCATAATACACTACAAAAAAGAACACTTCTAATGTCAATATACTGTTTATATCTATCCTGTTCTATACGTAAAATATCCATAGTTGTGTAGTTTTTATGTAAGGATTGTAACTAGTTTATGATATGAGATATACTTAGTTTATGTTTAATAAAAAAAAAATTGAAGAGTTTTTGTTGATTTATTATATTTGGGAAATGAAGTAGAATCATATTTTTTAAAAATTAGTGTAGAATTATCGAATATGTGTGTCTAGTTGTTAGTAGATAAATTTTATAGATTTGATATAGAATGGTATATTGTTATGAGTATATGTAAGGATGGGAGGTATCTGATGAGAAAGTTTAACGAGATATGTTGTAATTCTAATATTTTGATTCCTTTGTGAGAGTAATTAGAAGTTATTAAAATATATATATATGATTATAAGAGAGAGAGTAAGTTTGGAGAGAGATTAGATTTTAAATCTTTAATGATAAATATTATGAATCTCAATAATGTATGATAATATCTTATGATACTAGTTAAATATAATTATTTATAAATCTAGATTATATTTGTTATTGTTGATACGAATTTTTATATACTTTAAAATATTATATTTTTATTCTTTTAATAGAGATAGAAATTATTTTATAATATATATTCATTTAAATTATATTTTTAGATAGAATTTACAAGTTTGTTAAGGATCTTGTTTTTAAGAGATAGATTAAGATATATATGTTTAATAGTATAAACCTGGACTCTGATATATTATGAGAGATACTAAAATATAATTTTTTAGATTAGAGAGTTTTTTATTATCTATTTTATTTATTGTGATGAATAGTATATATTACTTAATTTTATTAAATGGTTTGTAGAGTGTTTTTTTTTTGCTTTGGGTGTTTTTGAGTGTATTTTGGAAATATATTATAAGGTGTGTTATTACTAGTTATATAAAGTATAAGATCTTTAGAGTCCTAAGAGTGATTTGAAGGTGAAATAGTTTTTATTTTAGATTTTTATAGAGAGATAGTAAGAGTTGTATCTTTATATGAGAGATCTGAGAGTTTGTGCAGAGATGGATAGTTGTCTTATCAAAGTAGAGGTCGAATTTAATTGTTTAATTAGGTATCTTTTTATTTTATAGTATCAGTATTAATGAGAGAGTGGAGTGAAATATTTAACAAAACAGTGGGATTTATTAGAGAATAATAGAGGGTGGAACTTTCTATTCTTGTAATAATAGAAATGAGTTATATTTAAAATTAATTCAAATCTTAGAGATATTGATTTAATTTTATAATAAAATATTATATTATTAATAGTGTGGGTGAGCAAGTAGAATAAGGAGAAGATTTTCTCGAATTGGTGAAGAGATGATATGAGTTTATAAGTTAGTGTCAATATTTGGATGTGAGTTTTTTAGATTTTTTTTATGATGACAAAATCCCTCTCTATTATTTCCCTCTCTACTCCTCATTACTCTACTGTGTGTGTGTGTGTGTTGTACTCAAAATTGACAGTAGTGTAGAGAGAGAGATGTGTGTGTTGTGGGGGATGGGAGTGAGTTCTGTAGTGACGGTATTTTTGAGTGGTTATTGTATTAGAGAAAATGATCTCCTCTCTCCTCTCTCAGACTCTCTCTCTCTCTTTTATAAGATTGTGTGAGATCGTTGACTCTCTCTCTCTCTCTCTCTCTCGCAGTTGTGTGTGTGGTTGATTTGTGGGGATTGGTTGTGTGTGTGTGTGTTTTGGTGAATTGGGGGTGTGGGGGATGGGTGTGTTTGGGTTGTGGGTGTTGTTGTTGGTGGGTGTTGGGGGGTGAAGTTGGGTTTTGGTGGTGCGGATTTTGGATTGGGGGTTGTGCAGGTTGTGTTGTGTTGTGTGTTGTGGATTGGAGGTGGGTTTTGCGCGAGGGGTTTGTGTGTGGTGTGTTGTGTGTGGGTCTTTTGGGGTTAGAGTGGGTGGGTGTGAGTTTTTTTTTTTTTCGTTTTGGTTTTTTATTTTTTTTTTTTTTTTATTTTTTTTTTTTTTTTGTTTTTGTATGTTTTTTTTTTTTTTTTTTGTTTTTTTTTTTGTTTTTTTTTTGTTTTTTTTTTTTTTTTTTTTGTTTTTTTTTTTTTTTTTTTTTTTATGTTTTTTTTTTTTTTTTTTTTTTTTTTTTTGTTTTTGTTTTTTTTTTTTTTTTGTTTTTTTTGTTTATTTTTGTTTTTCTTTGGCTGTTTTGTGTTTTTTTTTTTTTTTTGTTTTTTTTTTTTTTCTTTTTTTTTTTCGTTTGTTTTTTTTTTTTATTTGTTTCTTTTTTTTGTTTGTTTTTTGTTTTTTGTTTTTGTTTTTTTTTTTTTTTTGTTTCTTGTTTTGTTTTTTTTTTGTTTTTTTTTTTTTTTTTTTTTTTGTTTTTTTTTTTTTTTTTTTAATGTTTTTTTTTTTTTTTTTTTTTTTTTTTTTGTTTTGGTTTTTGTTTTTGGTTTTTTCTGTGGTGGTCTTGTGGTGTGTGTGTGTGTGTTTGCTTGTGGTGGTGATGCTGGATATTTATTTTGTTCGTTTGTTGTTGCGTCTGGAAATTTTTGGTTGGGGATTGGTTTGGGGTGTGGGGGAGGGATGGATAGAGTTGTGGTGTAGATGTGTGGGGGTTGGTTGTGTGTGGGGGGTTGGGGGGGGTGGGGGGGGGTGGGGGGGGGGGGGAGTGGGGGGGGGGGGGGGGGGGTGGGGCGGGGGGGGGGTGGGGGGGCGGGGGGGGGTGGGGGGGGGGGGTGCGGGGGGGTGGGGGGGGGGGGGGTTTGGGTAGGGGGGGGGTGGGTGGGGGGGGGTGGGGGGGGGGGGGGGGGGGGTGGGGTGGGGAGGTGGGGGGGGGGGGGGAGGGGGGGGGGGGGGGTGGGGGGCGGTGGGGGGGGGGGGGGGGGGGGGGGGGGTGGGGGGGGGAGTGGGGTGGGGGGGTGGGGGGGGGCGAGGCGGGGGGGTGGGGGGGGGGGGGGGGGGGGGGCGTGAGGGGGTGGGGGGTGGGGGGTCGGGGGGGGGGGGGGGGGGGGGGGGGGGGGGGGGGGGGGGGGGGGGGGGGGGGGGGGGGGGGGGGGGGGGGCGGGGGGGGGGGGGGGGGGGGGGGGGGGGGGTGGAGGGGGGGGGTGGCGGGGGGGGGGGGGGGGGGGGGGGGTGGGGGGGGGGGGATTGGGGGGGGTGGGGGGGGGGGGGGGGGGGGGCGTGGGGGGTGGTTGGGTGGGTGGGCGAGGGGTGGCGGC
>BQNB010004446.1:25637-50637 GCA_026074375.1 Tanacetum coccineum | reverse complement strand
GTAACAATGATACGGAGGTGATATTTGACGAGGAGCAATTTTTAAGACAACAAAGTACCGTTCACGTCACACCTCTGCCACTTGCATACACACCACCTTTACCTTGCCTAGCTACCATGGAACCTTTAGACGCCCTCTTAATGGGGGATGAGGTTATTAGCACTACTCTCGCAAGGGAAAATACCGAATTCATAAAGTCTAGTGTTGATGATCTTGTCCTAATCCCAAGGGAGTCTGAGGTGACATCGGTTTGTAATGATTTAGAGTGTAGTGTGCCCATTGATTCACCACCCTTGCTTTGCATTGATGTTTTGGGAGATAAAACATAGATATAGACGTACCTTTTGGAGAGCAAATAGACACCCTCTTAATGGGGGATAGGAAAATTGACTTTAACCCTCTTAAAGATGTAGAAATTCTTAAAGTTTTCTAGCCGATGACCATGTCCCAATCCCAAGGATGTTTGAAAAACCTTTAGGTAATTTAGATATGATGTCTAGATCTGTTGAGACTAGTGACTTTATTTTGGAGGAGATCTCCGCCGAGATCGGCCTAGACGATTCAATTTCAACGAAAATTGATGATGGGGATTACAATTCAGAGGGTGACATTCTATATTTGGAACAATTGCTCAATGAAGATATAATTTCTGATCTCTCTCCAGCATTGTTACCTAAAGAGTCCTCACTACTAGTCCTACAACTTCCTGATTTTAAGCAAATTTGCTTAAAGGAAGTGGAAAGATTTGATCCTTTTTCTCCCTGACACGGTCGGGTGATATGACGTGGGTGATGGAGAGAACTTTTGATAGATTTCCCCATATGCCATTACCCCGTCACGTGGCATACTCACCTAAGGTGGTGATGTATCGCTATTTTCATCCACACTTAATATTAAGTGATGGATTTGACCTTGAAAGTAGAATTAAGTAACCATAGAGTCAAGCTAGAGACTCAAACAAAACAAGCGCCTCTCGGGAGGTAACTCGTGTTTTTAATTATAATATTAGTAATGAATAAGTTTATGTTAGTATTAGTAATGAATAAGTTTGGGGGTGTCTTGTTTTCTTTGGTGCTTTGTGGCTTTTTATTTTTGCTCCCAGGATTCCCTTTGATCGAGAAGACTTTCATGATTGGTGTTGTTGCTTTCCATCATCATCATTCAATCTCCGATCGAGCCTCACATTTATATCAGGGAGTCCTCAGTTATGATCATATGTATCTTTTGTTTTCCTTAAAGAATGCATTTCATTAATAATTGGCTTAGGAATTGCATTAGATGACCTCCCGATGAAAGTTCTCAAGTTCCGCTACTGTTAGAGGGTGACCCATATTCGATAGGAACTTCAAACCCAATTTAACTTGAGAATCTTTAAGTTGATCGGGGATGAGGATGGGGGCGAGGAACCCTCGAATTATGAAATTGGGAATGAAGTGGGATGAGGATAACATAAATCTCCGACCTCGAACATTTTATTGTACACGTATATATAAATTATATGTAGTTGATACTACATATATTTATATATGTATATGTTAGTGAGTGATGATAAGTATTATACATGCAGTATATTTGTATGTATATGTGATATTTACTAGATCAAATATTTTAAAATGTTAAGCACTAACTAACTATCATTCAATTAATATTTTGTCTGAATACACACATTCGATGCACTTTATTTTTATATTATATGTGATGTTTAAACATCTAAAATGCTTCGAAGTTTAACGACATTTTAATTAATCTAACTATGTTGGATATATGTTTTTGAAGATATTTTATACGTCATTTATTTTATTTTATATGTTTGATTTGTTATGTAATTTTTATACTCAATTCATTAGGGGGAAAATCCCAAATCACGATGGGGATCCCCTATCCTCGTTGGGGACGGGGATGTGGATCTAAAACAATTCCCCGACGGAGATGGGGTAGTGATGGAGTGGTTATGTATAGTGTAATGAGGGAAAATGTAAAAACACCCATTTTTTTACAAACATAGTTTACCACATACCCATTTGTTTTCAAAAATTCAGAAATACCTATAAAATTCGCAAGGTTTGCGAGCATCTGCAAATTCTTCTAAAGATCGCAAGGTTTGACTTTTTGTCGTCAAACCTTGTGAATTTTTGCAAATTTCTCTTTTTTTATTCGGTTTTCACACTTAGCTCAAAACATGAAAGCGTTAGATATCTCTTTTGTACTTTAGTAAATTTTTGAATCAACCAAAAAGGAGTTTGTATGAGAAAGTTATGGTCAAAATACCATAACTTTTTCTTATTTGGTTGTGGTATTTTGTCATAACCTTCACATACAAACTTCTTTTTGCGTGATTTAAAAAGCCACTAGACGAGAAAAAAGAGATCTAGAACTTTTATATTTGGTGCTAATTGTGAAAACCGAAAATTCGCAAGGTTTGACTTTGCGAGGTCAAACCTTACGTTTTTTTCATAAAATTTAAATCTTTGAAAATTGTTCCTTTTTCCTTGGGTTCTCATGCTTAGCTCAAAATATAAAGTTGAAAATCTCTATTTTTTTGTCAAGTTGCTTTTTGAATCACGCAAAAATAAGTTCGTACGAGGAAGTTATGACCAAAATACCATAGCAATTAAACGAGAAAAAATTGTGGTATTTTGGCCATAACTTTCGCAAGGTTTGACCTCAAAAAGTTAAACCTTGCTATTTTCAAAAAAATTCTCAAACCTTGCGAATTTATGGGTATTTCAAAAAAAATAAAAAATTTAATATTCTAAACAAACAAAAACCGAGGAACCCTCGAATTATGAAATTGGGAATGAAGTGGGATGAGGATAACATAAATCTCCGACCTCGAACATTTTATTGTACACGTATATATAAATTATATGTAGTTGATACTACATATATTTATATATGTATATGTTAGTGAGTGATGATAAGTATTATACATGCAGTATATTTGTATGTATATGTGATATTTACTAGATCAAATATTTTAAAATTTTAAGCACTAACTAAATATCATTCAATTAATATTTTGTCTGAATACACACATTCGATGCACTTTATTTTTATATTATATGTGATGTTTAAACATCTAAAATGCTTCGAAGTTTAACGACATTTTAATTGGGGGTAATAAAATACATTTTTATGGGTATTTCAAAAAAAATTATAAAAAAATGAGTATTTGGTGAAATATATTTGTAAAAATGAGTATTTTTGTCATTTTTCATTTAATAGTCATTACCTAAAAGTGATTAATAACCTATTATGCACCAAATTGGGGGTAATAAAATACATTACCATGTAAAGCCTTCTATCAACCGTTTGTCTCCCACTATCACTCCTCCAACATTCAAGTGTTTTTAATTTTGCTTTTAAATAATCTAAGATTTTTAATATTTATTTACTTATATAAGATATTTACCCATTATATTCCTTAACACATACTCATTGCATTTCTTTTTTTGTTCCATTGTTTGAATTAAGCACACTCTCAGTAAAATGTCATTTCCGGCTCTTAAACAACCAACAATGCGAATTTCAGTCCATTTACACGAGAAAACCGCATGTCTTCATGTGCACTTCCACGAACCTCTCTCTCAGTCCGCTCTTTTTGTCTAACGTGGTTCGGTTTGACACATAAATTTGCAAAACAATTTCAAACAACTTTGTGACGATTCTTAGCAAAAACAACTCTAAGAGCTCTCGGTACCCTATGCAAAAAGTGCGTTTTTCCTCAAAACGCAACGCGACGGCGCGAGGCGTTTTCGAGTCGTGCGCCACTGTGACCAGCCAGAATGGTCCCGAATAACGTGACCGGACGACACCATATGCACACCGTGGCTTGCGTTTTCCAGTCAAATGGTCGTTTTTATAGGGAAAATTTTGTTAGTGCTTATTAAGTGTATTGGGCTAAACGTGGGTTAATCCGAGTTTAGTTATAAAATTGTGGGTTAATCCCTTTTGCTAGAAGTTTTCTTGCGCCACTTTGAATAGAAGTTAATGTTCCAGTAGCCAAATCTATTTCCTGGTAACCTTTAGAATTTGCGTTATATAATGATATTTAGGAGGTGTTTGGCATTTCGTTTTGAAAGTAATTATGTGATCTAGAGTAATAACGGGTTGGAACTTGAATGCTTCCGTTTACAAGATCTAAACACTTGACATCTTTGCTTGGATTTAGTAATTTGGATTCTCCGGTCCATGAATTAACCTGATATAAAAAACTAAATCAAATTCGAAAACGTTTTTCTGAATTTTTATATTTAAATTCTGCGTACCTTGATTCCAGCATATTGCGGAATAAAACACGAAATGTTGTTTGCTACTAGCAGATTGTTAACATGTTCTTTCACGTCATACACTTCTTCAAAATGAAGACCTTCTTTGTTAATCGACCACTCCTGCTTGATCAAAAAAGTACAAACTTTAGTGCCGAGTACCCCTTGGAACCAAGGTCCTAAGAACAAGTTCTTACCCTTATGGTTTTATCATGCAAGCCACTATAAAGGGTACTCCCCGATGGTAGAATCATTAAGCTAGTGACAGCTTTTGTATGTTCTCGAATCTCATGAATAAGCCGAAGAATACTACTTTTGCCTTTACCTTTATCTTTACCGGACCAGATCTTCGTCATTTCACCAAGAATCATAAGAAAGATAGAGCATTTAATTAGTTCTAATGGAATATCTTAGAGTTAGCTTCATGGGTATCTTTTTATTAGAATCATTGAAAGAAAAAGACGTACCTTTATCGTACCATCTAAATGGCCTGTAAAAATCTTGTCCTTTAGGCATACTATCGATAGAACAACACCATTTATGCTGCAATCTTCTTGGGATAATTCTTGATGATTCCATAGCTCCTGATGCCATAAAGAACATATGGGTCATTTAAGTACACCATATAGGTGAGAAAATATGGTTGAATCGAAAAGCTGTAAAAGTTATAAACTCTAAACCCTAAACCCAAAACCCTAAAAGTTACAGGTCCATATAGGTGATAACAGATGTGGTTTAACAAAAACATATATCAGACCAAAGTTAAAACCGAAAAGATAAGTACAAATGAAATGTGGCTGAATTACCACATTAACCTCAAGCTTAAACAGCTTGAAAAACACCTAAAACTAGAGCTTATGACATGCCATAAACACATTCTCAACATTTTCTTCTCCATCTTCTCCTTCATTATTCAAGGCAGAAAAAGAATTAGATGTGGTGAAATTATCTTTCTTTGAAGAAATATCAGCAGTCTTCAACATAGATGACGATTTAGATGCATTACCATAAGTAGCACCCTTCTTTGGATCACTTGTTTTCGCCTTCGGCTCATATCTAACAGATTGACTAATCGAAGGACCAACAAACTTACCACCATTAGTAGACTTTGATTTACCTTTCTTCTTCTTCTTTTTGCCCACCATTTGGAAACCATCATTAATCTCCACAACAATAGGTGTAACAACATTAGAAGTAGTAGCAATAGGAGGACTCACCACCTTTTTGAAGCACTGGTCATGAACATGACCAAATATCTTACATATATCACACCTGGGCGGCCTTTATTCATACTCAACACTCATAGTTTCTTTAGTGAAACCCTCCCCAGAAAGAGAGGGAACACCCACAGTAACAACATCTATAAGATCAGCCTCGAAATTTACCTCAATTAGACACCGAGCAAAACTACTCTGACCCCACGAATCATTACACATAGAACTTGTGTATGAATCAAGCATAACAGGTTTGCCAATGAAAGTAGCAATCAAACTAATACCATCCTCTTCACAAACTTGAATAGGAACATCATGTAATTTAACCCATATCGGAATGCGAGTCAATTCTTCTTTAAGCAATCTGGTATCCATCGACCATTTCTTTAGAATTATCAAAGACTTACGTATCAACCAAGGACCACCCTCTAAAACAGCTTCTAAACCAGCCCGAGAATCAAATTTAAAGAAAAAAGAAGCCTGCGTTATTCATCATGATCCTTTTCAGCCCATGTTTCACCCAGTTATTTCTAGCATAATATTCAACAACCGGAAACGCCATTCTCTTTCCAATAAAGTAGCCATATAAAGTAAGTTCAAAACGTGTACTAACCTTTTTGACAACTTTACGGGGAATAGAAATGTTAACACAATCAAATACGGGATCAGCCACTAAATAACGAAAGTTAGAATTAACTTTTGGTTGGTCCTAAGCACTTGCACTCGGGGTAACCCTTTACCTAAAAAAATATATCAGACCAAAGTTGGTTACATATATTGTGCAGTGAAACTGGTTTAAAACAGGTAACTTACAACACTAGGGTCACTCCCTTCAAAAAAAATTTGGACCATTTCGCATGCTACCATAGATAAGTTCTTGAACTCCCTAAAACCCTTACAGATATCCTTCACGTACACAGTCATATCACGAAACCCGTCTGAAAAGGGACTCAAAAACATGAAGATTGACATGTTTTCCGTGGACATTAAGTGTGAAAGTATTATAAGAGCAATGCTAACCAGGATCATGGATGAAACTGCTAAGTGCAAGCATTGAAATAGCTTTATCTTCAGTATCTCTTGCAGACTTAAAGACAAGGTTGTAAAAATCGCTCGGCGGTATCTCGGCGGTCAACCACCACTAAGCGATAAATCGGTCTTGGCGGCGATTTATCGGTTTCTCGGCGGAGACCCTAAATTTACATATTTTTATTATTACTAATATTTTTAATATTTATTTGATAAAAGTTTAGCAAAATTTACATATTTTTTATTAATTTTATTTATTTTAGCTACAGATATTATACATATGTTGCAAAAAGAAAGAAAGATTAATGTTTGGTTTGTCTATTTAGATTGTTTATTACTTGTTGCATGTTAATTATGTTTATCACATGATACTTGTTTATGTTTGATTATGCGTTTAATCTATCATTCAACTGGATCTAGCTCTATGGACCAAGTAGGTTAGAGTCTCGGATAAAACTGCATATAGATTATATGTGACTCTGGAATTATAAGATATCAAATTTAACTCACTAGTGTCTTCCCTGGTTATAAAGGGTGGTATAGCTAAGCGATAACTTAGGATTTACAAATGCACCCTACGACCTTGCTTTGGAGCACTATTGATCGCAGACTACAAACATATATAACTCGATTGAACATAAGTGGGTAAAGTCTTGATGAGCTAGGGTTCAGTATTCACAGATATTGGATTCTTAAGATAGATTATAATTAATTGATGTATGCTTATGAGACATTTATTAATTGTGACAGGATTAATTGAATAACGTTTAGGAAGAAGTCCCGCCTAAACCTTGCGAATGATATAACACCAACATAGTAATTCAATCATTACACCTTAGACTAAAACCTGAGTTTTATTAGATTATTCATGGATGATATGTTTTCCTTACATTTGTGCTAGACCGCTCCTCTATTGTTTGTTTATCTTCTTGTGTGTGTTTATTGCTTTATTTGTCATCCATCCTCCTAGGTTAGATAACTAAAACTCGTGCCAGTCTCTCAGGCTAAAACCCCTCCCTTTTTACCATTAGTTTAGGTTTAACTTAGGAATAACTTAGAATAAAACTAACTTAGATAATTAAAATACTGATAGACTTAAGAGTTAACGTTCTCGCTCTTAGTGATCGACGTCCTACTTACCAACAAAACTACAACTGATCGGGTACACTGCCTGTTAGTGTTGTTTTAGGTAAAGTCAGCAAAATATAAATAGTAAAACTTAATACGTAAAATACCTACGCACAACGACACATCAGTACAACCAAGGCAATTAGTTATATCTTAGCTGTAAATTGATCCCATTATGAAAGATATCCGTTTGCATAGAAAATATCTCTAATATGGAAGACTATAACAAAGTTTTCCAAGTCCTGAGTCAGTTGTTTTATAGTGTTAAGGGACCCAGGTTGAAAGTTATTGTATTCGTTGGAGCCATCAGCCTCATCCTACATCGTGTTGACATTATTATAGAAAGGAGCAAACTCGGCCTGTAATCGAAGAAACTGAGTCTTAACTGGATACGGAGATGATTTAAAGTGGTACACCATGCTCCAAATGATCGTACCATTTAGCAATTTGTGTCCAACCTTGTATGTATACCTATAATCATGTCCAGATTCTTTGTAGTTACAAGACATTTGGGAAATGGGTCAAAATGGGTCATTTTCTAACAAGTTAAACCAGACCTTGTCGTGTTGACCATCACTTTTTTGTCATTATTATAAAAACTGAGTGTGTTGGGCGGGCATGACGCAAAAAGAATATCACTACAAATAACGACCAAAACCTTTGAATAAAACAGTTTAGGAGGTAGTTAGAAATAAAAAATGTTTAGTTTTTTAAAAGAATTGGTCTTGTAATAAATAGTACTCTTACTTTTATTTATAAATGTAATAAGTTTTATTTGATCAAACTTAAGTAAATGTTGACCAAATAGACAAAATAAGAAGGTAGGAAAATTAGTATAAATACCACTCTAGTCATTAGGATTAGAAACTCTTAGTCATTGTATCCTCCTCCCTTCCCTCTCTTTTTCTCTCTTTTAAGAAAATGAAAATGTGTAACAAGTAAACCATCTAGCATCCTCTCTCTTGATCTTAATCTTTCTTATTAATATGTATGCAAACATGATGTATAACAAGTGATATCTATCGTCGAGAGAGATCTAGATTGTGTGTTCGTGAATCAAACGCTCGTTAATTGTGTTAATTTCGATCGAACAAGCTTTCGTAAGGGTGAATTCTGTAAGTTTCGTATTCTTTAGGTGTTAGATTTACTATTCGACGTGATTTTGATCTTAAAACACATTCAAATTACTTTTGTATACGTCAAATAGTATATTTAATTGCTTAATACGAAAATTATAAGTTTAGATTTCTATTTTGATCGAAAAATATTCGTTTTGATAACTTTCGTAACATAGAAAACACTTTCGGTAACTGTTTTTTACGCGGGAATAACTTTCGTAAAACTGCTTAAGAAGTTTCGTATCGTAGAATATCACTTTCGGTAACTGTTTTTAGGCGAGAAATTACTTTTGTATAACTATTTTAAGAGGTTTCGTATTGTAGAAAAATCTTTCGGTAACCGTTTTTTCAGTAAGTAATTGTACTTTCGTATCCAAGTTACAGGTTTCGTACTATAGAACCTGTTGTTTTTGAAAAATAACATTAGGTTTTATCACTTTTAACCGTAAAAATCAATTATATGAGTTCTATATTGTTGGATTGAGAAGTTATTCGAAAGTTGATTGTTTAAGAATCTATGACAGTTGAGGATTTGGATTTTAGAAAAGTTGTTAAAATTGGGAAAATATGAAAGTCAGGGTTTCGTATTGTTGAGCTTTCGGTAACCGTTCTGTTTCATATAACTGTGGAAGCTTTCATATTTGAGGTTTCATAATACATGAATCAGGGTTAAGGTTTTGGTTTTGTATTCAAAGGTTTTATGATTCTGATTTAGGTTTTGTACTTCAAGTTTCGTATTACAGTTTCGTATTTAGAGGTTCTGTATTCCAAGTTTCGTATTTCAGGTTTCATGCTTCAGGTTTCGTAACACAGGATTGATACTTGAGGTTTTGTATTCCAAGTTTAATATCTAGAAGTTTTGTATTACAAGTTAAGGTTTCGTATCCAAAAGCTTTCGTATCCATAGGTTTCGTAATCCAGTGGTTAAGGTTTCGGATATTGGAATTTTGATACTTGAGCTTTCGTATCAAGTATAGTTTTCGTAACTTCAAGGTTTCGTATCTAGTTTGAGGTTTCAAAATAGTTTGTAATACAAAGTGTAGTTGTTATTACTCTTTGATTTCACGATAGCAAGTCATTATATCCAAAACGATCCAAGTTTGCATTGTATTCATTTGATTGCTCAAAATATGTCAACTGCAAATCAACAAACACTTGTGGAGTCTGGAGCTGAAGCAAGACCTCCGATATTAGAGAAAGGAAGTTGTGTGCCATGGGCAAGTCAGTTTTTAAGGTTTCTTGATAACAAAAGGGAAGAAGGAGAATTGATGAGGCATTCAATTGATAACGATCCGTATAAATGGAAAGAGATTGTAGATCCAAACGATGATACAAAGACAATAATCGAACCAGTCAAGAATTTTGTATCCTCAAGATCAAAAACAATACTATGAAGATATCAAGGGATGATCTACATTGTTCAAGGAATACCCAATGATATCTACAATTCTATGGATGCTTGCAAAGATGCTCAAACCATGTGGAACATGATCAAAATATTGATGCAAGGTATGTCATAAGTAGACAGGAAAGAAACTCAAGGCTCATGAATGAGTTTGACAAGTTTGTGGCTGCAGATGGTGAATCATTGACATCCGTATATGAGAGGTTTTGAACACTCATCAACGTCATGGATCGGAATGAAGTTACTCCCAAAGATATATCCATCAACACCAAATTACTTAATTCATTGCAACCTGAGTGGAGCAAATATGTCAGCTTGGCTCGTCAAAAGTTTGTTCTCGAAAAAGAACATTTTGATGTCTTGTATGACTACTTGAATCAATTTGAACCTCATGTCAAAGCATCCAAAGCAAAGAAAGCTGCTAGAATCATGATCCATTGGATTTAGTTGCAAATTCACATACAAATCATTCATATTCTCATGCAAGTCCATCATACTCTCGTTCAACACAACCATACTATGTCACTCATCCTTTATTCGTGATTGATTACGATGATGATTATCAAAGGGAGATACAAGGAGATGCTAAAGAAGACAAGCATTTATCTGGTAATGATGTTATTTAGCATGTCTTATCACTCAAAAATACTTCATCCTACCATTCAATAATTGACTTAGTACATCATCAAATACAAGGAATCAAGTTATGATACAAGATGGTCGTATGGATATTCAAAGCAAAAATGTTGGATATGATGGGAATGGAAACATGTATGCAGGAAGAACAAACAATAATCAAGCAACTAATACTGGCAATGGTTTGGTTCAGAAGATTAAGGAACATGAACATAATGTTCAGAGGATTCCAAGAACAGAGTCAATTCCGGGAAAGACAAATGTTCAGTGCTACAATTGCAATGAAAAAGGCCACTATGCATGAGATTGTCCAATACCCAATGTTCACGATGCTAAGTATTTCAAGGAACAAATGCTGCTAGCAACAAAAGATAAAGTTGGAGTGCATCTGGATGAAGAGGAAAATGACTTTATGCTAGACAATGCTTATGGAGATAATACGTTGGAAGATCTAAATGCACCAGTGATCATCATGGCACACATTCAACCTACTGATGATAAGTCTGATACTGAACCGACTTATGATACTGAAATAATTAGTGAGGTAAATGCATCACAAATCGATATGATTAATGGAGATTACGTGGAAAATAATAGTGGACAAGCTGAACATGATACAAATGCTCATGATCAACCTTTTCCTGATTTTGAATCCTTGATAAATAATGTTCAAGTAGAAGCTGAAAATCAACGCAAAATGAATATTGAGCTGAAAAAGCAAAAAGCGTTGCTACAAAGGGAACTTGAGACGTGTAAGGAATGGGTTAAAGAATTCGAAAAGAAACGAGATCAATTCATAAACTATTTTTTTTGGGTAAAGGGTTACCTTGGAAAATATATTAAAACCGAAACTGTTAAGTACAAATGGAATGTGGCTAAAGTACCACATTAACCTCAAGCTAACAAGCTTGATAAACACCTAAGACTAGTGCTTATGACATGCCATAAACACTTACATCAATAGGAACAACTAGATGAACTAGGACAAATGACTTAACAAAACAAACTAACCAACAGCAGCCGTAAAAGAAGATCTTCCACCTGTTTTTGTATTAATTAGGTTAGCCGTTTCATCATAAACATTTTCAACTTCTTCTTCTTCCTCATCATCTTCAACATTCAAGGCAGAAAAGGAATTTGATGAGGTGATATTATCTTGATGAGAAGAAGTAACCTTATTCTTCAACAAAGATGAAGAAATAGATACATTACCCACATTAGCAACCTTCTTTGGTGGGCTTGTAGAGGCCTTTGGCTCATATCTAAAATTTTGATGGATCGAAGGACCAACAAATTGACCACTATTAGAAGTCTTGGGTTTACCTTTCTTCTTCTTCTTTTTACCCACTGCTTAGAAACCATCATTCACAACAGTAGGAGTAACAACATTAAAAGTATTAACAACATTAGGAGTAGCAACTATAGGGGGACTCACCACCTTTTTAGGGCATTGATCATGAACATGACCAAATATCTTACATTCATCACATCTAGGCGGCCTCCATTCATACTCTACACGGATGGTTTCTTTGGTGAAATCTTCCCCTGTAAGTAAGGGAATACCAATAGTAACAGCTTCAACAAGATCAGCTTCAGAGTTTACCTCAATTAAACACCGAGCAAAACTACTCCTTCCCCACGAGTCATTACACATGGAGCTTGTATAAGAATCAAGCATAACAGGTTTACCAATGAAAGAAGCAATTAAACTAATACCGTCCTCTTCAAAAACTTGAAGAGGGACATCATGCAATTTAACCCATATAGGAATACGAGTCAATTCTTCTTTAAGCAGTTTTGTATCCGTCGACCATTTCTTAAGAATGATCAGAGCTTTACGAATCAACCAAGGACCACCCTCTAAAATAGCTTCTAACCCAGATTGAGACTCAAACTTAAAGAAAAAGAAGCCTTTAGAATTCATCATGATCCTTTTCAACCCAGTTTCCACCAGTTGTTTCTAGCATAGTATTCTACAACCGGAAACGCCATTCTCTTTCCAATAAAGTAACCATAAAGAGTATTTTCAAACCAAGAACTAACCTTTTTAACAACTTTACGAGGGATAGAGATGTCAACACTGTTAAAAACATGGTAAGCCACCAAATGACGAAAGTTAGACATAACTTTTGGTTGATCCTTATTATTAGCACCAGCAGCTCCAGCATAAGATGTAGGCATGTTATTGATATCAACGGATTGCACAATAGGATCACTATTTTCATGGGTATCAATAGGCTCACAAGACGATACCACACTAGGCACAGTAATTAATTCATAAACTATAAATCAACATATGAGGATTTGCAAAAAGAAATAATTGTTGAAAAGGAAAACATTAAGAAACTTTACAATGAAAAAGAAGAGATTCAAGATCAGTTTTTAAAAACACGTGATGAAACTTTGAAAATAAAAAATGAAACTGAATCATTCAAAAAGGCTTTCAAAGTTAGAGAAAACAAGTATCTTGATGATAGTGTTACATTAGAGTCAATTGCTAAAACTTTTTGTTAATTTGGACAAAGAAATCAATGAATTAGGAAAACTTATTAATATTCATCATTATATGGATAGAGACAAAAGTTTTTTCTATGACAATAAAGCTGATATAAGACACATTGTTACTATGTAGGTGGTTCTGATTTCAAGAACATTGAAAAAATGGTCAAACAAAATTCAATAGGAGATTACAACAGAAGTACATGAGATGTTAGAAATTTTTGAGTCAATGGAAAGAAAAGTTGATGAGCAATCACAACAAGATAAAATTTTTCAAAAAGAAATTGATAGACTTTTGGAAGCATCCTTAGAAAGAGAAGTTAGGGATTGTGCTGATTTCTGTTGTACAACAAAAATATGAGATGTTAATACTTGAAAAGGAGAAAATCTTAAATGAATCTAAAGATATCTAATCAAATTTGCTTAAACGAATCAAGATTCTTGACCATGATTTTAAAAGATCTCAAGCTCAAAGTATCGAATTTCAACTAAAACTGCAACATCAAACAGAGAAAATTGCTTGTGATATCTATTGGAAGTAAAAAATGGCACAGTGTTCCTGTAGCTTGACTCTTTCATGTATTAACCCCATAACCATGAGACTGACGTCCTTTAATATTCTGAACAGTAACACAACCATCTTGAATAGTAGCTTGAGTTCTTTGATTTGGCGACGTTCTGAGTTGTTTATTTGTTGGTGGAAATATTGAGTTCATAGTAGTATTGAGAAACAACATTTCCTTGTTGAAATTAGCTATTAGATCATCAGTTGGAAGAAATGATGGAACTACAAATCTCGAATCAAGTTTTTTTGACGGTTCAGGTGGTTGTTGTGTAACAACTCGTGGTTCATAGCTTAACTGTGGAGGTGACTAAACGATTTGATGTTGACTTGATGAAGTGACTGGTTGATATGATTGATATGGATGGTATTCAGATGATGGAGGATTATACATTGATATCTGACTGTTGTAAGGTGGAGGTGGAGGTGGATTGTAGGTGTTAGCCATTAAAGCAAGTGGATCTGGATATCTCTGTCGCATTCATTAACATATTTCTCATTGTGTTTAAGGAAAGCATACAACTGATCAAAGTTGACATTGTGCATATCTTTTGCTTGTTTAGCAGCTGTGACAAACCTACTCTACTCTGGCTGAAGATTATTCACAAACTTCGTATTCACTTGAATTTTTGACATGGTCGTCTTGATGATGTTCATATCATTGATCAATTTAGCATATATCTCTAATAATATGAGTGAATTGATTCTCCTGTCTCAGATGTGAATCTATGAAACTTATCATATAGCTTTGACTCACGTTTTTGAAGTGTCAGCTTAGTGCCTTCCATCAATTCTTTGACCCGATCTTATATTTCTTTGGCAACTTTGTGCTGATTGATAAGAGTGTATATGTCGACTAGTAACCCGAGAAAAAATTGTATTAGTAGCTTTGATGTCACAACTTTTCCTTAACAATTCCTTAGGAGTAAGATCTTCTAGTGTTTGTTTACGCTTGATCTCTGGAGAGTCTTTAGTTGCTAGAATAGTAAACTCTTATTTGAGTTGAAAAGGACCATGTTTGATTGAATCGACTAACATTTCACCATTCTCCTTCTCTTCAATGTAAAGCATTATACTAGTCTTCCAACTATCATACACGCCTTTTTCAAGCATCGGGGGTCGGTTTTTAGCACTCGCAGCAATAACATTCTTAGCCATTATCGCCATTGTGAAAGTAATGTGTTTATAGAATGATAATAACAATGATCATTTCAATGATTAGGAAATGTTATGTTGTGTTGCTAATTTCATTTTGATGATTAAATTATTAAGTGTATTACCTTGTGATGTTTAAAGTCCTCTAAGTCCGTAAAGTCTTGATCTTTTGAAGTCCCAAATGTCAATGTTAAGCGAAATAAGCTAAACCACAAACTCTATTCTTAAATAGCAAATTGGATATTTAAATCGCAAATTTTGATAAGACCTTAAATCGCAAATTTTGGTTTTAGCTTAAATTGCAAATTGGAATGTTAAATCACAAATAAGTTTCGAAATGACAAGAGTTTGGACATATCCTTAAATCGCAAATGGTTATTTCGCAAATTCTAAACCGCTTTTTGCTAAATCGCAAATTATGAGAGTAACTTTTAAATCGCAAAGTTAAACCACAAATGCTAAATAGAAAATAGCTATTTCACATAATCTTAAACCGCAAAAATTATTTGCACGATTTTAACCGCAAATAAATCGCACGTTTTAAATCGCAAGAATATATTTCACAAGTTCGTATTTTGCAAAATGGTAAGTTACACAACCTAATATTTGTATCCCTTTTAGACCATTAAATCGCAAGAATATATTTCACAAAGATCGCACGTTTTAAATCGCAAGAATATATTTCACAAAGATCGGATACTCAAGGAAGTCATCTCTGATATTGTGTTCGATACCCAATCTGCTTTTGTATCCGGGAGACAAATATTAGATGGTCCTTTCATTCTTGATGAACTTCTTCAATGGTGTAAAAAGGAGGAATAAACAAACTATGTTTTTTAAGGTGGATTTCACCAAGGCCTATGATTTAATTTGATGGTACTATCTCTTAGACGTCCTTGATGCTTTCGGGTTCGGTCTAGTTTGGTGTAATTGGATTCGTGGGTCCCTTAACTCAGCTAAAGCCTCTATCCTGGTAAATGGTAGTCCATCTAAGGAGTTTTCTTTGCATTGTGGTCTGAAACAGGGAGATCCTCTAGCTCCGTACCTTTTCATTCTTATCATGGAGTCATTACATCTATCAATTTCCTGGTTGGTTGATAACGGAGTGTTTAAAGGAATTCAATTTCCAGGTTCGGTAAATATATCTCATTTATTCTACGCCGACGACGCCATGCTTATAGGAGAATGGTCAGACGAGAACTTGAAGGTTATTATTTTTGGTACGTTTTTAGTCGTTTAAGTCCGTTTAGAATGGAAAATGGTATGTGTATTTAAGCACATACCAGTGGGTGTTCCACATCAGGTTGTTCAGCAAGTTGCTTCTTCAATAGAGTGCTCCATAATGCAAAAGCAATTTCGCTACTTAGGAGTGACCATAGGAGATGGAATGTCCAAAAACAAGGCATGGGAAAATGTTATTGATAAACACAGGTCGCGCCTTTCTAAGTGGAAGGTAAAAACGCTTTCTATAGGCGGCCGTCTCACTCTCTTGAAATCTGTTCTTAAAGCCTCTCCTATTTACTCTATGTCAATCTTTAAAGTTCCTCGAGGTGTGCTAAAGATTATGGAAGCTATTCGTAGTCGGTTTTCAATGGTATAGGACAAGGAGAGACTAAGTTTACTTGGATTGCCTGGAACAAGGTTCTAGCGTCTAAGGAAAGAGGAGGTCTAGGTGTATCGAGTTTCTTTGCCCTCAACCGAGCTCTTCTCTTAAAATGGGTATGGAGGTTCGTTTCCCAAGATGGTTCTTTATGGAGTCGGGTTATTCGACCCTAAGATCGATGATCATCCGATCCACACTTCTTCTAACTGGTGTACTATTCTAAAGGAATTATATTCATTGAAAGATATAGGGTTCGACTTTTGGAACCATTGCAAAAAACGAATTGGCAATGGCACAGACACGGTATGATAGTTGGATAGGCGATTCAGCCCTTCATGTTAAATTTCCTTGTTTATTTGCTCTGGAGTTGGATAAAGACATTTCGGTTGCTGTGAAGATGAATTCTCAGGTGACTCAATCCTTTCGTCGAGAGCCAAGAGGAGGCATAGAGTTCCAGCAATTAAATGATCTAGTCTCGCTGTTGGATACTTCTATTTTAAACAACACCAACGATCGATGGTATTGCGACTTATCTGGTGATGGGAAATTTTGTGTTAAGGATATATGGAATTTCATCGACGACAAGTACCTTCCTTCTTATTACGAAGCTATAAGGTGGGTGAAACTTATTCCTATTAAAGTTAACATCTTCGCTTGGCGTGCTCGTAGAGATTGTTTGCCAACTAGGGTCAATCTGATGCATCGGGGTGTTGATCTTATGACCTCGAACTGCCCAATCTGTCATGAATTCGAAGAAGACATTAATCACATTTTTCTCAGTTGTGACTTTGCTAAAAGTTTGATGAGGCGCGTTTGTCGTTGGTGGGATTTGGACCTTCAAGGTTGGTCATCGTTTCAGAAGTGGCAAACTTGGTTCCTCTCGCTTCGTTTAGCTTCTAAGAATAAGAATTGTTTGGAAGGCATGTTTTACGTCGCTTGGTGGTCGATTTAGAGTTTTAGGAACCGTTGTGTCTTCGAAGATAGTCCTCCGAGACGCTCGACGATATTTGACGATTTTGTTTTGCATTCCTTTAATTGGTGTCACAATCGTTGTAAAGTAAATTTTCTTAGGTGGATTGGCTTAAAAATCCCCACCTTATCTCTTTGTAATTTTCTAGCATCTTGCTAGTTTAATAATAGTTGCCGTTCAAAAAAAAAAGATTAATTGTGTAACCCAATTTAAATCACAAGTCCACTAAATCGCAAATGACTAAATCGCTTTTTACTTATTTCGATTTTTCAACTTCTAAATCACTTTTTTAAAACAAATTAAATCACTTTTTGTGCAAAAACGTTTTAAGGAATATTAACTTTGATAAAAATCAAACTGTTATAGGTTGTAAACCACAAAAGTTCGACTTTAACAAAGTCACTAAATCACAAATTTGAAAACGTGACAAAAATTTTAAAACACACACAAAAAACACCCGTAAATCATCTCATTGCTCTTGATACTAATTGTAGTATTCATACAATTACTATATCATTAAAGCACAAGATTACTTAGAGTTTAGAGAGAGAAAGTGGGTGAAACTAGAGAGAGAGGATTAGAGAGAAAGATAGAAAGATTAGATTAGAGTAATTATGTTTCACCACCCTTCACCCTTCCATCTAACCTTCCTTATATAGGGAAGGAAGGGATACATGGTAAGCTTAAAGAAGGGATGAAGGATATACAATACGTAATAAAGTAAAATACAAGACCCGACATTACAATGTAAATAACTGTGAGTGACGTACACTTTCTGTAATCCTAACAAGTTTAACCATAATTTCAAACACGATAACTCGTCTTTAAAAGGCGTCATTTTACTCCCGTAACATAGATTTATGCCCTAAACAGTCCAACGCAAACCCCAAACCGCATAAACTAGAGGGAATAAAAATAAAAATATCGGTGCATTATGGACTTTGCCCGCGTTTCAAATCGGCCATTAAAAATCTACTTTTAAGACAACTGTTTCTTACCGTACCAAAATCACGATTCACGTACTGACCAAACCATTACAGCCGTAATGTCAAAATCACGACTAATTAAATGAACAAACATGCAACAACAGTATAGAAATTAAATCACCAAAACCCTAGAACATTACAACATGCAACAACTTTATGTTAACAATCAACAATTAAAATAAATCGTAAAAAAATGCAGAAATACAACATGCAATAACATTATCAAAGTTAGATCTACAAAACCATAGAACATTACAACATGCAACCATTTTATCATTAAAACAAACAACTAACATAAATTGCAACAACTAAACCAATAGTTTCAGGAAACTATTATGATATGTCGGAGGTAGCTACCCATTCTACCCATCACTCCGACTAAAAACCCTAAAAAAATTAAAATTTAAACCGATGAATCCAAAAACCTCAATTTTCACAAACAATATTCGTGCGGATATTCTTTATCGAAATGTAACAAACCCCTTGCATGTTCTGACCTCTCCCACCGCATGCGTGCATAATTATTTTATGTGTGTGTTTGTATGTTTTGTGTTTTTTTTCTGTATATATATATATATTATATATCATATTTTATATATAGTATATTTTTTATATATATAAGTTTTGTGTTTCTTTAGTATATAATATGTATATAATATATAGTTATGTATGTATTTTATATATATGTATATGTATATATATATGTATATGTATATATATATGTATATGTATATATATATATTTTATATATTATACATATATTATATATACATATTATATACCGAAAAAAACACAAAAAACTATATAACTTATATATATACTATCTTATTTTATTATATCAATTTTTAGCCTGAAAAAATTAGGGCATCTGTTTGGTTTTTGAGTTTTTTACAGAGTGTAAATCGGGGCCATATTTGCCTGAAAATCCAATTTTTAGCCTGAAAAAATTAGGGCATCTGTTTGGTTTTTTTAGGGCATTTGTTTGGTTTTTTTGGGTTTTCTAGGTTTTTCACTAAAATTAGGTTTTCTCATGATCCCATCCCTATATATATAAGCCTGCAAGAAGCAAAACGACGTCGTTTGGTTTAGTGCCTTAATAAAACTACAAACGCCATCCTAAAACGACTGCGTTTTACCCTGAAACGGCATAGTTTTGTCCAACCTTACTCTGAAACGACCCAGCTTAAGTCTTAAGCGACGTCGTTTTGGAAAGCTCAAAACGATGTAATTTGCTTCGCTATTGTATAAAAGGGTAATTAAAGACCTAAATCGATGGGTGTAGATCTAACCCTATGAAAATCTTAGACGAAAATACACCGCCCACATGTTAGCACCTAGGATACACGGAAACGCCGTTGGGATGCCGTATCACGTACCCGAAACATCCCGGAAACGGGAAACGCGGGGAAACGTCCTCGAGAAAAGTGGAAACGTTTCTTCAAGTGGGGTACGCCGATCCTTTTCTAGGAAACGTTTGGAGAAATGTTTTCGACCCAAAAAGTCACGTTTCCCATTGGGGGGGCATCAATTTTTTTGGTGTTGTGACCGGTTTTATGTAATGATGATGGTGTTGTGATGTTAAAACGGAAGATTCATCAGGATGGTATAAAGAAGATGAAGATATAAATATTACTATTTTGTGATTGGTCATTTGGATGTATAGGATGTAGAGTTAAAATATATGGTAATACTTTTCAGTCATGTGATAGTCACATAGGGACTAGTAACATAATTTAATTATGTATTTTTATTTCTATTTTCTTCACTATCTTTTCACTTTGAGTTACAAGTTTTAGTACAGTAATATTTACTTGTTTTGGATACTCCATGTATGAAAGAGGCTAATACACATAACTTTTTTATATATGAAAGAGTTAAAGTTATATTGTCTAACAAAATTTGTTAATCAAGTCACTTTGTTTTATGTTTTTTTTCATTTGAGTTAATGAACTATTTTTATACTGTAATAAAAGAAAACTTTAGATATTCACAACTAATTGATGTTTTTTCACTTAAATGTTTTTTAGAAAGATAATTTGATGGTTAAGATTTTTAATTGATGATTATGACTAATATTTGTTTGGATTTTTGAATGTTGTGTAATATTTCTTTAGATAACAATTTGTCATATACTAAAATATTAAAAAACACATAGACGTTTCCTGTGGTACCCGTTTTTTGAATTTTAGAATGTTGTTGTTTCCCGATACCCGTACCCGTCCCGTTTCCGTCCCCGTGCAACTTAGGTTAGCACACTTTAAATACCCGGACACTGCAGATGATTTACGCCACATTGTAACATCCATAGGCGAATAAACGGGAATGTTGAGGTAAGATCCAAAGTAGTTTGGCAACATAGCCATAACAATAGCTAAGCTATTTTGGCAGGACTCACAGTGCAATATGGTATAGTCTATTTTGGGAATGAACTACCGTGAACCTAAAAGTTGTATCATAGATTAAAATTTTCCAATAAGTATCGAAATCTCGACCTATAGTCGTCCAAGTGGGGGCAATCCGTATTTTGTATGCTAAAATGTATTTTGTATGTCTATGCTAATGTCATGGACGATTAAACTATGTCAAATTTGCGTATTATTGAAACCAAAAATGAAACAAACTACTTCAACATCCAACAACAAATTTATTTCCATGCATGACTTTGAGACCCATGATTGCAATCTATGTATACATTACCCATTATTGCATAAATATCATGTTTATGCGATAGTATATATCATGGCCTACAAACATGTAAAACTGAAGGAATAAAACAACTAAGGAATGTTGGCTTTTATAAAATGATGTATACATTTAAATATTTGCGTTCCCTTACATTCATCATAAACCGGCTCAACTTTTGAGAGCGATAGGCGCTTCTAGTTTCTTAATACTTTTCTTTTGAAAAATAAAAGAAGGGTTGAATAATTTTACCAATTTTAAAATATTTTTTTCCGAAACTAGATGTGAAATCGACAAGTCTAAAATAAACAACCATATAATAATGTAAATGCAAGAATAAATAAAGATAGAAGGATCAAACCACGACACATGGATTTATAGTGGTTCGGCCTATAAGGACTTCCTTTCCTTGCCCTACTCCACTCTCCGAGTATCCAACTCGAGAGTATCCTTCACTAGTCAATCCGGCGGAGAAAACCTTAAACGTTGCTTATACAATATTTCTTACTACTAAGCTAAATGTCGAGTTCTTTCTCGGGTACAACCACTCCCGCCACCCTATGTATTTTAAGGACTACTCCCTCCGTCCCAAAATTATTGTCTCCCGACAAAAAATATACAGTTTAAGAAAAGTGCATTTATTACTGCTTTCTCTTTCTTAGTTTTTAACATAATGACAGTTTTACCCTTAGCTAATTAATTAAAGTCTTTTTTATAGTTTGTAATAATAATTTCAAACAAGAATAATATAGTAAACTTGATCAAACTTCCCTATCTATTTTTAGTAGTGAACAATTAAACTGGGACATCCTAAAAAGGAAACGTGGACAATAAAAATTGGACGAAGGGAGTAAAATTCTAACATGTCACTTTACAAGGTTTATGGTGGTTTGATACAATGATGGTGTTTGAAGATAATGTACAAATTACAACAATATGTATAATGTACAAATGCAAAGACTAGCTACAAGATCTTGTAAGCTTGTAGGTCTTGAGTGATGATGATGAAGATGATCTTCTTGCTATTACGAAGGTTAGTGAAGAATCACTAAAATGAATATGTAAGTATTGGTAATGACCATGAATTGAGAATGGGGAAATTAAAAGAATATACACGTGAGTTATGTAAAGGATGAGAAGATATGTGCACACATGGCTTCTATTTATAACATCTAACAGCTTCACGGATCCTACATATCCTTTAAGAGATCCGTCCCTTATACGAAGGGATTCGTGGGTCTGACAACCTAGATCTTCTCTTGGATTTTGTTAAAAAATCTTTTTAAAATCTTTCCAAAATCTACACAAGATCTTTCTATATCTAGTAAGATTCTTGATGTGAGAATACATGAAAGTCAACCATCTTGATGTGACAATTTTATTTTATAATTTTGTTATTAACAAAACTTATAAATATCGTAAAATACAAATAACGTTTTTACGCGATATTTGTATTAACACTTTTCTTCAATTCAATTCCAATTTTTTATAGTATTGGATTTATATTAGGTAAGAATATTACGTATTAAATGTGACAACTTTTAATAAGGCTTTCTTAGATGGAAAGTCTTCGTATTAAGAAAGCCTTATTATAAGTTTTATTTTAGTGTAAATTCTAATTATAAATGACATTATTAATAGTTTAGTACATATTACTTCACACAAATCAAATGTTTTGGGGCCTGTTTCGTTCGTAGTAGGTTTATGATTATGATTTAAATTTAGATCTAGTTTAAGATTTAAATTTGATGATGGAGAAATAAAGTAATATTTAAAGATATATTATATATTATTTATATGATTTAAAAGTTTAAATAGTTGTGACAGAACCCCACTAAAAACGACTTAAAGAAATATCGGTATAATTTCATGGCCGAAAACAAAAGAGGGACCACTTTTTAAAGCAAAAGTAGGCTAAATGAGGCATTTGTGTAAGGATTTCCGAAATCCAAAAGTTTAAGAACTTACAACCACGTTCAAAACCTACCCCTTTCAACCAAACTACTTTTATTACCCGTGCCGTGTCCCATAATCCAAATGCAAAAGCCTCATAACAAACACACCCTTTGATCTTTGTTTGAATTATCATTACCAGTCACCATAGTCACATAATTCGCTACAGTAGCCACGAATTGCGATCCAGTTCGTTCGATCCAAAATAGGGTACGAAATCGATCCGGATCGCGACCTGGATCGGTAAAAATAACGTTCAAGAATTTAATTGAAATATGAATCTGGAGAGAGCAATTCACGTTCCAGTTATTTCCGATTCGCATTTCAATTAAAACCGATTCGCAGTTCAGTTACACCAATTTTGATTTCCTTATGATTTTCAAGATTTCAAATATTTACTTTTATTTATAGAGTGCATATATATTTATAGGTATTATAGACTTGCAATTTGAAGATTTATAGTTATTTTGAAGATTTGATATAGTGTTTTTTAACAAGATCCTCTAACCCTGTAAAAAAGTTATGGCCCATTTGCATAATGGAATATATATCATATATACATAAGTAACTTTCATAGTTCATACTTCATATCATTCTCTGTGAATAAAAAAACCACTCCCTGAAATGGTGTTTAGTAATGTTTGGTAAAACAAGGACTGATGATGGTATATGGGTACACCGTACCACATTACTTGGTACATCGTACCGAAGCGATCCCAAATGAACCTACCCCCCATCGAATCGAATTTTAGGTGCCTAGCGAACCACGATCCTGATCGGCGATCCCGTACCGGAGCGATCCCCGTTCCATGTGACTATGATCATTACCGATTATATAGTAATTTGACTATACCTAATTTTTGAGTTAGGAGATTTTGGTTCTACTTTTTATGTGTAGTTGAAATAGGAAATTAAATGAAAACTTGAATAATTTGATTTCAGAATGTCTGGCAAATGAGAGAAATGGAACGCAAATCTCTATCTTTTTTCCTGTAATTAATATCACTAATTCTTCTACATAAAGTTATATTATCGAACTAGGACAGAGTATAGAATGTACCCTAAAATTTCTACACAATAGAGAGACTACTGAAATAAACACTGTATTTTTTTTCGTACTCACGTTCTTCTGCTTCCACCTTCTCAGTATGATAGTTAGTATTCTTCACAATATAACGGAACATGTCATTTAACACAAAGTAGCCACCTTTGTATTGAGGTGCAAGGAAGAATGATTGTGCAAAACTCTTCATCGCATTATCCTTTCCGGTCAAATATCCAATGACTAGAATGCTGATTGAACCATTTAACGATACTTGTGCATCAATATGTTTGATCTCAAACGTGAAGTCACCGCAGTTCAGCGACAATATTTTGGCTTTGATTGCCTACATGAAAGCACCAAAAACATCAAGGCCGCATACCAAAAATATTCCATTTATTATGACTGAAAAAGATGGACAAAAACCTTACATCTATGTTAGTTGTCACGCTTAAGGAACCATTCTCCTTAAGGCGACCAAGTTTACTAAGATCCTTGTAGAATTTATGAACATGCTCAGGTGACTGGTGCAATGTAGCATAATAATGTTGAACAAAAGCCTTCCCAGCCTGCTTATTGGCAACAAAAAATCAAGAAACAATGATCAAAGTAGCCCATTGAGCTACAAATAATACTATCACCAATGCTGCAGCCGCCATTGTAAATCAGTAAGCAATCTCAAACATAAGCAAATAAAACTAATAACACAAGGTAAAACAATTTTTCTGCTCTAAAAAAACTCAATAACAC
>BQNB010004446.1:0-19407 GCA_026074375.1 Tanacetum coccineum | reverse complement strand
TTTGGAATATTTGGGATTTTGTCATTTTGTGGTTGACTTTTGTTGACCAGGATTTGACTATCTTTGACTGAGACTTGACTTTTTCTGGCTTTGGCTTTGAATCTTTGGCTTCTCTTGTGCTCTTCCGTTTCTCGTGTCCGTGTTTGCCCATTTTTGACGGTTTTCTTGTGATTTTTGATATATCCGTACCTACATACACAAAACACGAAAACAAGCATATCTTTGCCATTTTTAGTCTGTTTTGGTTCATTTAGGGTCATTTTTGGTGTTAACGGATATGTGTATTTTACACTTATCAATGATCTTTGATAAATTTTAGCTTTGGAAGGCCATTCACAATATTATTCTTTGAAAGCAAGTTTATGGTGTCGAGATGAATTTTTTGAAATGATTAACACTATCCTTTCTATGTGTCACAAAAAACAAACTTTAGCAAACGTGACACGTTGATGATTTGAAATTAATTTTCTATTAATCACGGTGAGACAGTGAATCACGGTTTACTCTTATCGTGATGTTCTGCTTTGTTACATTCAATAATCGAGAACATGCTGTGTACGATGAATTCTAATATATTATGCTGTTAGATGGATGCAATTACTGAAAGCTGGGAATCCTGTCAAGGAGATTCTTCCTTAAACTGAATATACTGATCATAGGTTGATCCTTACGGATTCGAAGGTACTCAACCACACAGGCGAATGACAAGCCTATTATCGTCCCCCCCCCGCTACTTTATTTGCTAACTGTTTTTATGCATGATATTCAAAAATTGAGAGGTTTGAAGGTAACCTGATTCAGGTATGACTCACAGATTCATAGCACTGATCTTACCAACCGACAAAATATAAAGACATAATGAAAGCTCAAGTACATGTTTCAAGACTTCTTCTACTCTGATATCGTACATCCTTCTTAAAGCGACAAAGTGTTAAAGTTAAAATAATTCAAGCAAGAAAGAAAGATGCATTATTAAAGCTTTTTCTAAGATTTCAAATCAAGAAAGGGTGAGCATGTCGGTTCCAGAAGTCACAAGTTACGAGTGGAACAAGTATAACAAGGATGGCGAAGAAGATTATGCTTGGTTGATGATCTCAAGGTGTTAAAGATCACATTCTCACATTCTAGTCAAGATAAAGAACAAGCTCACATCTAAAGTTAATGATCACTACATCAAATCACAAGTTAATGATTGAAGTTTAAGACTACGAGCTCAAGACCAAAATGATAGCATAGTATGCTAAGTTTAAATTTTTGTAAATTGGAGTGACCTCCCTTAGGGGGAGATTGTTAGAAATACGAAAAAGTGTCGGTCACTACCAATATAGTTAGTCGTAGCTCGTACTAAGTTGTATGGTTAAGTTAGAAAGCTAACCGGGCCAAAGGCCCATGGATAAGCCCACTAAGGGTCTATGGCCGGCCATTGTAAGTCATATATAAACCCTCTCCACACATGGAGAGGGTGTTGGTTGTTCATTTCTCACATTACACTAATCTAATATTATCCTTTTTCTTTCTCTCTCTAAGTGTTCATCCAACTACCTCTTTCCCTCTCTAAAACTCTAAGTAAATCCTATCATACATGTGTTAAGATATACTACAGATGACAACTTTTGGTGAAAGTTAGAAGCTCCTTACCCTATATCATTCTTCATCCTAACCGCTGGTTAAACATGAATATGGATGTGATCGGATTGTATATGTCTATTTCGTCGTTACGGCCGTGTATGTACGATACAACTGTCTTGTTGGTGTGGTACTTATGGTGAAAGACTGTTCAATGATCAACCATAAGCCTTCTTAACCCAATTTATCTTTTTGATTGGTTGCTATTAGCCTTTGCGCAGGGAGGTGTGTATCATTGGCATGCTTATGATAATAAAAAACTTATCACGATCTGAGAATTTGTGCTTACCAATCAAATGTAGCACCTAGATTAGTCGAGTGATCTGGGTGTTTTAATTTCCATATTTTGTGAGGTGATTGTTATGTACAGGTGATTAAGTCAAAACGATGCTTAACAAAATCCTTAACTTGGGGGTGGGACACATTTTCAAAATCTAGAACTTTTTTAAGTTCTACTTGAAGGACAAGTAGGATTCAAGTGGGGGATATTTGATGACCTCAAATAATGTCAACTTTATTATTCATTTTTTCCACTGTCTTGCCCACTTTTACTATAATTATTGAATGTTTTGGTACTTATTGCTTCAAAGTTGATAAAAGCAGTAATTCAGGGAGTTTTTGTGAGACAAGCTAAATGGAACATAATTGGAGCTAAAACGAAGATATTTGAATATTACTAATTTCTGACCAATACGTCGTATCCAACAAAAGAGATACGGTGTATCCGCGCAACTTTACAAGAAAACGCGTTGACCAATTCCTAATATGGGCATATCACTCTATGTCTTACAATTGCCGTATCCATGAAGATAACTATTGAAGATACACTATAAAGTAAATTAGGATTGGTTATCACTGATTGATTTTGTACGGTAGCGTGCACTCCAAGGGAATCAAGCCCAATACGTCGTTCGATCCTTGCCAGATACGGCGTTATCGAGTTTTTACAAACACTATAATATAAATAGAAGACTCAAAAACAAGTTTTCAGTGTGCAATATCATATTCTTTATACCATACTCACTAAAGACGAATTTTAGAAGAGAAGATCAGCCACCAAGGTCAAGCATTGATCACGAATCCATAGAAGACATCGTGTAATTTTTACTCTCTTAATCGTTCGATTTTCATTGTTTGATTACGCTTGTATAATTACAATGGTTGTGGGCTAATACCCTCGGGTATTAGCTATCTTAATGAAAGTTCAATGTTTGGTTTGTTTTAAAATCGATTTCTTAATTTATCGTTGATTGTTTAATTATGTTTATCACCTCATACTTGTTTATGTGTTTGAATATGCGACCTATCATTCAACTGGATCTAGTGATACAGACCAAGTAATCTAGATACCGGGATAGCTCTCCATATCATGTTTTATATTACTGGACCAATAGGATCACAAATAACGTTATGTCTTTGTCTTTGAATTATGAGCTTAGTTGGACCGGTAGGTGACCCGTTTATGTTTCAGCAATCACACTCTTAATTAACTGATAAAGATTTGAATAGTGGACTACCAGTATATAAAACACCGTCAAACAATAAGTGGGTAAAATCCCGTTGGGCTAGGGTTTTAACAGGATCACCACTGCTTTGATTCCCTAAGATAGATTTTAATTAAACTAAAGGATGCTTTATGCGGATGCGTTAATTGTGAAAGGATTAATCGTGTCTAGGTCTTAGGATGATGTCCCGCCTAAGTCTTAAGAATGATATGCCGCTTCGGGATAAGTAAATCATTGCACTAAAACAAACAAACCGACATTGAACTAGATTAATATGGCTAATACAGTTTTCTATCATTTGGCTTGTACCGCTTTTCTATCTTCTAATTTTCTTCTTTTGTGTTTATTGTCTATTGATTTGATATTTATCACCATCAAACCTGTGCCAGTCTCTCAGGCTGAAGAACCCCCATATCATTAGACAACGTATATAGCATAGGTTTAACCAGTAAATAAACTAATTAGAACTAATTAAAATACTGATAGAATTTAGGATTAATGTTTCACTCTTAGTGTTCGACACCCTACTTACCGTGAAACTCCATCTTGACTGGGTACACTTCTCGTTAAAGTGTTGTTTTAGGTTTGTCGGCTAAATATAAATTTAAAACTTGATAATCAAATAATTGACCCTACACGACAGCACATCAAGGGGTTGGCTCTGGTTGAGATAGCTCGTCACAAGGTCGTTTGGGAGTTCATTCTGACTGTTGTGAGCAGGCTCCACTCTAGTATGGAGTACTGAATGAGTCTGGCTGTTCCTATAGGGTTGTGTTTTACTGCAGGTTGGTTAGGAGGTTTAAGCATGGGACTAAAAAAGAAAGAGATTGCTGTCATCCTAACCAACACCGATAACTTGGATGTTGAGGGTTCAAAGGTATGGAAAGATACACATCGTGAGCTCTTCACTAAGCAATACCCTTATGTCCAAAAGATTGTTGACTCCTATCGTCTTCCCCTAGATGAACCGATGAAGGTTTTTCCTGATGTCCCTCCTCCTACAATGAATGATCAAGCTGGACCCTCGGTCAATGATGATGGTGGTGGTTCCCCGAATATAGTTGTTTGATTCCTTCCATCTGTGTTTGTGTTTTGATGTTTTCGTGATAAACAATTGTGACTTCGTTCACCCATGATCTGTAATAAACATTTAAGTGTTGTAGCTTACTTTGTTAAATATATTTTATGTTGGTATCCTTGATTGCTTCCTTTGTTTATTCATTTGTTCATCCGGTTACTAGACATTGGTTACGTACGAACCACTTTTGAATTTGTCTATTTGGGTAGTTAACCTCTCGGTGGAGGTTCTTCCCTAGTTAATTAGACTTGGGGAATTGATTGGACATTGACTACATGAGTCATGTGATGGTTCGTCCAAAAACCATCCCGTAACAGGCACTCGGGTTGCAAGTGACAGACACTTCTTTTAGACACTGACTACACATCTCTCCGGTGGTAGCTAGCCAACCGGAGGAGTCACACACATTTTTTGTCTAAGAATAATTTACATCAAGAAAATCGTCTCTCCCTCTAATATGAGGAGAAATCATAATTCATTAAAATGGGAATCATTAGAGATTACATTAATGCTTAAATAAAACAATTCCGGAGGTTAATCGCATGCTACGTGCAAGGGACCTCTCGGTCATTCATAGTACAGAGTTTGTAAGAACCATTATCGTATGCTTCGGTTATCCGGTATGGTTGATATTGGCTAAAATATACATATTTTGTACCCCGTAAAACACTATAAAAGGACTAAAAACACTAAAATATAGATAATTATGTTGCAAATATGTTTGTATTTTGTTTTTATGTCTTACAGGTAAAAAGGATTGAAAACGAAGCAAAAACGGTAATTTTCAGGTGACTTTCGACGACGTTTTCACATTTATCGAGGTCCAAACGAAGTCGTGAATATTCCTCGATCACACCATTGGAAAGAGCATGAAATTACGAGTCCAACGGTACCGGCCTTTCATACGTGAACCTTTTGTATTTGAACCTTTTTTGTCCCTGTTTGAACCTTTTATCTTTAATAAACCTGGTCCAAGAAATTTAAGGGTCTTATATTAATTTTTGCACATTATAATTAGAACTATGCTCTAGCCTACCGGTTAGAGCATTAGGCTCTTGAAAGAGAGGTACCGAGTTCGATTCTGCGGAAGGGTTTATCCCCCTCACCACCCGACCCGACCCACGACCCGGATCCAACCCGAACTTGACCCGGCCCATGACCCGAACTTGACCGGCCCAATACTTGGCCCGATCCAGCCCAATACTGACCCGGCCCAACTGTTGACCTGCCTTGACCGGCGGTCAACCACCGTTGACCGGTGGTCCGGCGGTGGTCCAACGGTGGTCCAACTGTGGTTGACCGGTGTTCCGCCACCATTGACCGCCGCTGTTGACTGGTGGTCCGGCGGCGTTGACCACCGTTGACTGCCACCGTTGACCACCATTGACCGGTGGTCCGGTGGCGGTTGACAGACGGTGACGGAATAGTGTTTTCGCCACATGGCACCACTCAGGTGGTGACACGTGGCCATCTAATAATTGAATGTCAAATTTGCAGGTACGAGGTACAGACTGACATGTCAGTACGAGGTACGAGGTGGCAGGACACGCCAGTACGAGGTACTGTTCAGGTGGCGGCTGGACCAATTAGAGCGTGACAGGTGGCACTGGCGTGTGTCAGTACTAGGTGTACGTATGTTAGTACGAGGTCAGGCGTGTATGGATCCGTGCCAATCATTGGCAATCATGAGGCGGTTGGTGGAGTGCAAAAAGTCTATAATACCCCTAGATCCAACAATATCATTGGATGAAGACTTAAAAGGACGAAATTACCCCTCCCACTTGGAGGCTATAAATGGAGCACGCATCAGCCGCATTTGGGTGTTAGAGAGTAGATTTAGTTTTATAAAGTCTGATCAAAACGCAATCAAGAACACCCCTTCAGATAGGCAAAACGCAGCCACGAAAAAATCTTCAAACTTTCTTGTAAGCTACGAAATGATGTTAAAACCACCTAGTAATGATGCAAGGAATTGATCTAAGCCCGAAAGTACAAGTCTTTAACACTTTTAACCACGAAACAAAGATCAAAGTTTGATTTTTTTTCTTGCTTTTTTCGAACCAAAGAAAAACCAACAAAAAAACCCACGAATTTCTCACAAAACAAACACTAAACACCCCTTGGCGAGTGATACCACATGTTATCCCACTAATTTAATCCATTACACAACAATAATCTTTACCAATATGCTAGAAAATAAGAAGAAAACTTAGAGAGAGAAAGTAGAGAGAGAAACAAGAAAAGAAGATTAGATTAGAGAGTTGGTGGATTACAAGTGAAATGAAAATGTAACCAACACCCTTCACCAAGTGTGGTGAAGGGATATTTATACCCATGCCTTGCTATCTTGGCACTTGGGCTTTCTAAACGGGCCGGGCTTGGTTTAACTTGGGCTTTGAGCCCGAAACACGGACAATATTAGATTACAATCCAAGCCCGTTGAACCCGACTAGCCTATTACAATACAAGACCTAGTTTGAGTTTCTAAGACCGATAACATTCTTGTTTGACTTAATATAATTAAGGCTAACAATTATATTGTTATCACCATTAGCATAGTTTATTATTTAGTTTAATAGCTAAAACCAACCAACCTCTCAAATATATGATTTTACCTGCTTTTATAAAATACAAAAAAAAATAAAAAAATAATCTTCTCTTAACCCTTAGAATTCTGTTAGACCGTGATCAATCCTTCCCAACCTATTCCCCTAGAGAACGATAACAACCCTAGAGAACGATAACAACCCCTCGAGTCTTGCCTATACTACTACTACAACGGTTAGATACTCTGCCTAAGGAGTTGTAAAACTTCTTGTAGAAGTCCCGTACGACAACCGCATCAGATACGCTTTGTGTCAGGTTCATCAAGCATAAATATGGGATGAATGGTGGACTCGGGAATGATAATTTACGTGTTTCAGGTGCAAGTCTATGGTCCAGAATTTTAGCAGCTATCTCTCGGTTAATCTTTATACAGGTAATTCCATCTACATTCCTTCAAAAACGAGTAAGAAACGGCTCAAATACCCATTTTTAGGATGATGTTTGGATTGATAATCAGCTTTTAGCGACTCGGTTTCCTCGCCTTTATGCATTAGAAACACGCAAAGATGCAAACATTTCTGATCGATGGTCTGCTACTGGTTGGTCTTGGAGCTGGCGAAGAACAGTAAGAGGTGGTATTGAGCAATCACAACTATCTGATTTGACATCTTTACTAGTGAACTTTTCTTGCTCAGAAGATATAGATCGTTGGTGGTGAAGCCTTGATCCTCAATGGTTGTTCTTGGTTAAATTAACAAGATGTTGGATCGATAAAGTTGTGCTTCCATCATCTCCGGCTCCAACTCGTTGGAATAAACTTATCCTAAGTAAAGTGAATATTTTGGTATGACGCGTTTTGTTAGATCGAATCCCCACGTAGTTAAACTTGTTAAATCGAGGTATGAACATCCCATATATCTTGTGTCCGATCCGCTCATTGGAAACAAAAAGTATAAACCATTTAGTGTGCTCTTTTGAAGTAGCGGCTCGAACATGAAATGCGATTGAAGTTTGGCTAGAGATTTCACATCTTGGTATGCAATCCATTACGAAAATTTTTGCTTGGATTGATTCATATAACGTGGCGGCAAAAGGGAAGAAGCTTATTGAAGTTCTGTTTCTCACCACAATTTGGGTCTTATAGTGATTTAGAAATGCAACGATTTTTGATAGAAATAAGTTTAGAAAGGATAGAGTTGTCGACTCTATTAGAGTTGTCGACTCTATTAAGGAGGTTGGTGTTCGCTATTTTATACATACCTTTTACCATGAAAAACGAACTCAAAAGACCAAAAACATAATAAAAATTGCAAATATATGTTGTTTTTGTGTTTGTGTATGTGCATGTATGAATATCAAAAAAAGGACAAAATAAAGAGAAAAATGAACGAAACCGAGCACAAGAATAGAAAGAGCACGAAAAATCGAGTTTAACGGTGCCTTCATCTTTTATTGGGCCGGCCCGACACCATTTATATAGGTCGGACCGACCCATACTAATTAGAACCTCAAGATTTGTTATTAATCTCGACTGCAGTCATATTCGGCCCGGTTATAGAAATACAAGAAAACTCATCCCATACAACCATGTGCCCCAGCCCACCTAAATGAAAGAGCTCGGCCTAACAGTTTGAAGAATGGATGTGCAAAATACTAGGCCCAGGAAAATTACAAGCCCACACACTAATGCTTATTTGGAACGCTAGTTATAAAAAGATGGATAGCAGTAGATGTTAGGATCTATCTATCCTTTATCTTGTCTTTCTTTTTTTATCTTTATTTTTCTTTTTGTTAGTATTAGCGTAGGATAGCAGCAAGTTAGATTAGTTTTAGTTTAGGAATAGATTAGTTTATTTTCTTATGTAATTTTTCATTCCATACTTATGTAATGGTTAAATTTGTGTTACGATTGGTTTTGATTTATTGAAGTATGTTTCCGGAATGATGTTTGTTAGTGACTCGAAGGTGTTGATGACGATTTCCCCAGGTTTGTTGAATCGATAGCTTCATCTCCTATTAAGTGGTCGCATAAGCTTGTTCTGGTTCAGGTTGGAATTGGGATTTAGTTCGTTTGTATCAATTATGGTTTCGTTTGTATGTCCTTCGATTAGCTTATTTGAGTTTTAAAAGGTAGATTTGGTTCGACTAGAGATTCGGATTTATATTTGCTCTTCTTAATTTTATCGTTTAATTTTCTGGTTTGGTGAATTCAGTTTATATATGGTAATTTGGTTAGCTTAATTTTAGATCAGATTTGGTTCGTTCGGCGTTTGAGGCTTATTGATTCGGTTTAGATTAGATGGTTTGATTAATTTATGTACTCGACTAGTTTAGTAGAATATTTGGATTTAGCTTATAGCTTATTTCATATGTCTTAGTTTCGTCTTAATAGAAAAAACTTTTTTTTAGTTTTGAATGGTTAAAGAAATGGTTTAATAGCTTGTTCGATTTGTGTATTTTGTAGGCTGTTTCGTTTCAAGTTGGAACTGAAAAAGTTTTTTTTTTCTTCTTTGAGTTCAATTTTCTAACAGAAAGAACAAGTGTGTGGTTTTGGGCTTGGCCCAATTGATTCATAAAGTGGATTTTAAAAAACAGTTTCTAATTAGTAAGGAGTGATTAAAAGTAATATTAAGTTTGTTGATTTTGTCTTAACTTTGTTTGATTGTTGATGAAATCTTCAACACATGAGGCGTGGAGCTTACGGATTGTATAAGCTAGTTTTATTCCCAAGTGTAGAGCTTAATTAGAGTTTACTCGCTTATTAGAGAATAAAGTTTAAATACTTTATCATCTATTAAGTGAATAGAATCCAAATAAGAAATAAACTTGGAATTTAACTTAGTTTATGTAATCGGGTGGTTGCATTCGTATCGCTTTCGTCATTCGGGTTCTATTTCCTTTCTCTTTTCAATTCTAATTAGTTGTAGTATAATTTTGCTTAAAATGTCTTTTAGTGTTAAGCTTTTTATTGTTAGTTTAGTTGCCATGAGTAGCGAGTAGTTTAATTAGTACTTGTTAAGTGATTAGTGATTTGGAATTTAAGTGCGGTTTTAAAAAGGTTTAAAAAATTAATAGTCATTAAAATTTTCCAATTTACATACCGTCATTTACTTTTAGTGCAATTTAAATACTTGTCATTTATTTTAAAAAGCATTTTACTTTACTTGTCATTTAATTTCTTGAAACTTGTTTTCTAAGGATTTTAATTCATTAAACCTAAGCCCGCACTTAAGAAACATTTCATGTCACTTAGCAAGCATATTTGTCATTTATATCTTTTAGATCAATTTTAGTTTAATCTTTTAGTTTTTAATCTTAGAATTAATATTAGTTTAATTTTTAGTATAAAAATAGTCTAAAACCAAAACCAAAATATTTGTCATTGAAGCATCAAACGAAACATTTTCGTGAATTTCAATTCATCTCTCGCCGTGGAAACGACACTCGAAAGATAGACTATTACTTTTCCTAAAGTAATTTGCTTATCTAACGGGATACTCATTATACTATTACTTGTTTGATATATTTAGTTATATATATTTTATTTTATATAGACTATTTGGATCGAATAAGTTTTTGGCGCCGCTGCCGGGGAGAGGTGTACGATCTACACGTGGTGTTTGAAGTTAGTGCCTTGAAGATCCTTTCTTCGGAAAGTTTATTTTCGCACTTATTAAAAAAATATTAAAAAAAAATCCAAAAATATTTTTCTTCTTATTTTATTTTTATTTTTTCTTTTCCTTTATAAATATTAAAAAACCCAAAAATATTTTTCTTTTATCTTAAAAATAAAAATCTAAAAATATTTTTTCTTTCTTATTTTTTTTTTCATTATGTATTATTTGAAAATTCTATAAATATTCTTCTCTATCATCTTATTCGTTTAATTCTTATTCTCTTTACCCTCTTATTCATTTAATTTTTTTTCTCTTTACCTTCTTATTTATTTAATTCTTTTCTTATCCCTCTAAATTGTTTAATTCTTATGGCGTCATTCGACTATCGTTTAAATCCCCTTTACGCGATTAAAGAATGCTCGTCTTGTGGAACTTTGTACACTGGAGACTGTGGTTGTTCAAAAGGGGGTCTTGAAGACAAGATTATTGTTCCCATACTCGACTTCAACAAATAACCATGCGCCGATGATCGCGTTCAACAAATACAAAATTCAAATCAAATTAAATCACTAGAATTCAACAAATAACCATAAAGAAAAACACTAGCATTCAACATAATTATCTAGGACTAATCTCGCCACAACGTAAACCATGCGCCGATGATCACGTTCAACTCTTTGTTCTCCAACGGACGCTCATTAGTCCAAGATACCTACAAGTAATTTAATGAAATAAAAACATTAGTAATCTAAAAAAAAGAACTCGCACGTCTGCTAGTGATCTGCTGTATTGAGATTCAAGTAAAAAGTATTCAAGAATAGCCTAATTAATATGGCTCAAATTTAACTTTGGAACTCCATTGAATTTATTAGTAAACAAGCATATAAATGAGGGAACTAATGAAATCTATACAAACCTTTTATAAAAGTATTTAATCATATATCCTTTTTAAGAACCGCCAACGGTTTTATCGCTACTTTTGGAGAAAATTTTTTTAAATTCAGCATGCTCAACCAGAGGATATACAAGAATTGCTTCATAAACTTCTTAAGATTTGAGCAAATATAAGGGAAGGAGTTGGGCAGAATATATTAATTCTCCATTTGGAATCGTTCCTCCTTTCTATATGACGATGATAATGATACACTATTCAATAAAGGGAATTTTAAGAATTTCGTCTAATGCAATCATAACCCGATTTGCCAACCGAAACCCCTATAACTCTCTTAGTATGGGGAAGCATCTCGCACTATTCCGGAAACGGAATCGGACGAAGAAAATACAGTCTGAGTGGTGAGACCTTGTCCCAAATCCCAGTGAGTCGAGGGTATTTTCGACAATACGTTGATTGGATGCCTTTGTGTGATAATTCTCTCCTTTTTGGATGTTTTTAAACGATCGACTTTGAGATTTTCTCCGATTTAAGCGAAGATTGTACTTTTTCGAGTGAAGTAACGATTCTTTTGAGGACATCGATTACGTTGAGGCATCACCTACCTATTCTGAGCTCGTCAGCTTAGAGGAGGTCAGGATTTTTGACCCAGAAGATGGAGAGACTGACATTGATATTCTTCTGAAAATCAAGGACGATATACTTCATGAGAAATTATTGAATATCAATCTTCTTATTGCTAAGATCGAAGCTTTGAATGACAACCCCACTCCTGATTTGTAGTGCTCAAGTCTCCTTCCTCATTTTCCTATCCCCGTTTGAGGATAGTGAGCTCTTCTTTTGAAAAGTCCATACTTTCCTCTCGATATTTTCCGAATAATGCTTTACCCGAATTCGAAACTTTTAGCGATCATACGGAAGAGACGAGTAGTGGTAGTACCACTACTCATGCTGATATTTCTCTTCCCGGGTATGATTCATTTCATTTTAAGATTGAGCCCGATCAGGGTGAGTTGACTAGAGTTGTGGTGAAAGATATTTCTGATAATTTGACAAGAGAACTTCGTGTTTATGTGCCTAATATTTTGCCCACCCATCCCACCTTATGCTGGATTCAGACTTCATTCCTTCTGATGATTCCCTCGATCCATCCTTGAAGTTCTTTCCTTCCGAAACTAAAAACAAGATTTTTGATCCGGGTAATTCTTTTGAAGTCTAATCCAAGAGATTTCTATCTCGGGATACATTTTCTATCTCATTTATCCGTAATCTTTGTCCAGTGATTGAGACTTTGCTTCCATTTTCATCCGAAAATGAAGACAAAGTTTTCATCGGTATTCCTTTCCTTCCACCAATATCTTATCTCATCGGGGCCAAATCACCTTTGATTTTTCTGAGAGCCCAATGATGATTTCTGGAGGGGACATTCCTTTCTTGGATGTCATGTTTCTCCATTTCTATCCCCCTTGACCAACTAAAGTATGGGGGATCGAGTCAGGCTCAAGAATCGGTTAACAAAAAATAAAGCACTTCCTCGGAGTCATCCCTGTTTCTTTCTTCTTTCTATTGTCTTAATAAATAATGTTGATTTTAATACCCAATGTGGGGCGTGCTTCTTTCCTATGGTATTGTTTTCGTTTTTTGCAGATTCCCTTAAGGATCTATGAAGACACGTGCTTGTTTTCAATCCCCCAATCATCCGGTCTTCTATCTTGTTGCGTATTGGCAATTCCTCCAATCCTGATCTTATAAAACTTCAGTATATCCTATCAAGGGCAAAGACAGGAAAGAGCCATTCTATCTCTTCTAGTCGTAATAAATGAAAAAAGCATGGAGAACAGCCTTGATGGCCGTATAGGTGACATTTAAGTAGCGCCTATCTCTTTATTTATACTAATAGCAACGGGAGAAGTCGGGATTGGTGCCCTAAATGAAGGGAAATCTATCAAAAATGAGCATTTTGCCCAGATAGAACTTTAGCTTCCGGCTTGGCTTGTAGTCATAGTCTTTTAGCTTATATAGTCGTCGGCCTTCCTACATGCACGGCTCCGCCAGAATACCTCATTTTGTTCGGTATGAAGCCAAGCGATACATACGATAGGATGAAAGGAAAGACCCCCATTTCATAGCGCTTTGGGAGCGCGAGAGAAGAGAGAGAGACGTACGCTTACCTGTTTTAACCGGCCCTCCTATCACACCTTTCTCCCTTTTTCCTTCAGTCACATCCAAATCCCTCATTTCTCTTCCAACTACAGATAGGGGAAAAGAGCTTGGATGTATAGCAAGATTGCTATTTGTTTCCGCCTTTCCACACTTGGAAATTTTGTGCATTTGCCTTTTTTGAGTTCCGAATTGTGGGGGTATAACCGATATTTTTAACATTTAGCAATGTTTCCATTCTAAGTGTGGGGGATTTCCTATCAAAATTTTGATCAACCTGTTTTTTGCCTGTCGTTGTTTCCACGCAACCCCGTTTTGACCAAAAATTTAAAATTTTTATTAAATATATTTAAAAAAAATGATGTAAAAAAAAATGAATGAAAATATAAAACTGATAGTAATAGTAGCTCGTAGAACTAGTAGCTTTTGACTTGACCGAGTGTTTTCACTCTATCTTTCCTCTTAGCTTCGAGACAAACGTTGCTTAATTTTTTCAAAATTATTGTAAAGAACCAAAATGATAAGAGTTAATGAATTAGATGCTAAGCGTGAGTAGTTGGATCTACTTTTAGAGCTCAGAGAGGTTTAATTGTGGGCTTTTTTGCACTCGTCAGCTTAATAAACTGTTATATATTTTTTTTTGAATAAATTAAAGTTTTAATTTTGGTTTTTTTCGATTCTTAGTTTAAATCACTTCAAAAGAGATTCCCTTCTGTGGAAAGTAAGTAAACAACGAGGTTTGGTCAGTGTTTGCGAAAAATAACTCCTGACCCATGGTCGGCTCGCATAACGATGTGGCAGTTGTTAAAAGACCGCCATGAAACGTGGAAATTTAGCTACTCATAATAAGTAATGTAATAACCGGAAGCCAAAATAAGACACTACCTCTTGCCGGCTTCACACCGATGTGAAATCCCCCCGTTTAAAGGGTTGTAGGTAATATAATATTAAAAACATGGGCTGATAAAAGTTTACTGCATCTGCGCTCACAACTGATGTTTGCGATCTTCTAAAGAAAGCAATAGTAATAATCCGAACTGATAAAAGTTGTTGTCAATCTTGCGGCTCACAACCGATGTTTGCAGCCTTCTAAAAGTCCGAGGAAATCACCGAGTCGAAATATTTTGCTGCATCTTGCCAGCTCACAACCGATGTTGCAGCCTTCTAAAGGTCCGAGGTTTAATAATGTTGCAATAATAATAATAATAAAGCCAAATTTCGACTCCGGGGTTATCTAAATAAAGCTTCCATCTCTGGGACTCGTAGTTTGAGTCGTTTTTCGGATGAAAATAAAAAATGATAAACCCCTAAATCATGCTTAATTAGAATACCTTAATGGGACCTTAGTCTCACCATATCGTCTCTTTAAGGAAAGGATTTTCAAACTAATTATGTCTATAAACCGGTTTACCTTAATATTAATAAGGACTTAAATATATTTTGTCACCAATAATAAATAATAAATACCTTAAGATTTAGGAATAAATGAGCGAAAAATAGCTATGCGTACCATGAGCAATTTTTATGATAAGGTTAGCATATAATCTTATATTTACTGTGATTTTCGTTTTATAGCTAAGTATTTGGGGATTTAAAAGTCAAGGTATGAATAAACTCCCGTTCTTAAAGCCTTGTTAAATAAAAATTTATATAAAAAAAATTTTCTTAGTTTTTATTTTTAAATAAATGGTTAAAACGGGGGTGCTTGCGAATTAAATAATTTTTGAACCTTTTAATGGACCTTTTCTGTTCTTGTTTGATTGAGAGAGGTGACCATAAGTTTTAAAGGGATAAAAAATATTTAATTCCGCGGCCGTGTTTTTTATTTTACGATTGCTATTACCAGCAATTGCTTAAGTGTGGGGGAGTTTGATTGTGCTATAACACACATCTTTTTGTACCTTGGTAAACACTATTAAATGGACTAAAAATACTAAAATATGATAATTATCTTGCAAATGTTGTTTTGGTATTTTTATTCTTGCATGTAAAAGGATAAAACATGCAAAAAACTGGAATTAATCGGCTCAATTGGTCAGAGTTATAATTTATTTCTCAAAGCCAAACAAAGTCGTGAAAAATCCTCGGCAATGCCATTAAAAGAGCGCGTGAATACCTATCCAACGTGTCCCTCAGATTTATTTTGGTCCAGCCCAGTAACCCATTAAAATGGGCCCCCGACCAGCCCATCCGTTCACATAAGCCCATTACTAAGTCAGAACCCATTCTAATTCTGATTTTAATATTTGAAGTGTGGGATGGTGATGCAAGCCATGACGCTAGATCACATCTTCTTAAATAAATAGAAATGCAATCACGTGATTGAGCACTAAAATGGAAAGGGACCAGTTAAAACTTGACGCGTGGCAAGGGGATGAGCTACAATTCTCAATTCATTTACATTGCAAACGTGATCAAACGGACCAGAATTATGTGCGTACAAACGAAGCTAACCGAAGTTCCAACAGGAAAAAGCTCGTTATTAAATCAACTCTCCATTCGCATTTTTGTACGATGTGCATTTATGATGCTGTTAGATATTGAGTAAAGACTCGGTCACGACCCGTTATAGTTATAAGTTTTATAATAGTTTCGTAGTTAATAGTTAATCGTATGTCTTTCGTTTTTAACCGGTAAAACTAATACCGATATTTTTGTAAAAAACTGTATAACCGTCTTCCAACTTTGGAAGAGGCAAGCCTAGTCATATTACTCTTTTCATAGAAACAAACCATACCTTTTTCTTCACTATAATACTCTCTCAGAGTTATCTCTCACTAGAAACTAGCTAAACCACTCGGATCATCACCCGTGTTATGAATTAAACGATCCTACAATTGGCATCAGAGCTAGGTGGATTCGTGTTTGATTTGTGTGGTTACATATCTAATTTCGTGGCTTATGTTGAAGAAAAAAAACCACGGCTTCACTTTTGATTTTGGTCTTATTTTTGTTAATTCTTCTTCTTCTACTTTGTCTACCAACAAAAGGTTTTGAGTGTTAACAAATTTCGTGGCTTAATACAAGCTCCCTATTTCGATATTTTAAAGCTTTTAAAGCTTAGTGTTCTTCGGGGTAGGGTTTGCTTCATATGGGACGATTCTCACAAAATACAGTTAAGGTTTGTTAATCGTCAATAACAACCTTTAATATTGTATTTTTGTAACCTATTTTTCGTGGCCTAGCAAAGATCATATGGTTATGATTTTGCTTAATTTCGTCAAGTGTTCTTCCGTGAGGTTGCTATATTTTATTATGTTTCTTCACGGCGAGTTGACAAGTAGAGACAAGATCCGGAAATTTAGAAAAAGTCATAGCGATTGCCAAAAGTCCCAAAGCGAGTTGCTGAAATTTTAATAATTATATTCGAGGCGGTTTGTATTAAAATTTGTGGCGAGTTGCTCTATTCGCGGCGGTTTTCTATAGAATAGTGGCGAGTTTGGCTTGAAAATAATAACTGCGAGTGGCAAAAGGTACGGCTATTTCTAAAACACACGGCGAGTGCTAAAGATTATAGCAGCGAGTTGCTCACGCGAGTTTGCTATTTATAGGCAGCGAGTTCTCCCGGCGAGTTTGCTAAACAACACGAACGAATTGTTAAGATTATGGCAGCGAGTTGCTCAACGGCGAGTTGCCAGTTTATTGCAGCGGGTTTGATTATTTTTGATCAGCTAGTTGCTCACGAGCGAGTTGATTAATTTATTGGCAACGTGTTGGCCTGATAAGTGCAGCGTTTGCGTCAATCCAATAGGAGGCGTTTGGTTGATTTCAAAGCCGTTTGATCCAAATGACACCCCTTTTAGCGACACTTTTTGCGAAAAAATTAAGTATTTTAGTAACCTTTTTCGATATCCTTTTAACTTATTTTTTACATCAAATTCAAATTTTGGTAATAGGTAAAAATTATTCGGTCGACACCTTTATAGCGACACTTTTTTGGCGGAAAAATTAAGTAAAATATAATTTTATTTCTTTTATCTTTTTTACTTATTTTTACACCAAATTTAGATTTTGCTAATAGGGTAAAAATAAAATTTTTTTCATAATCCAACTGCGCCAAATTTCAAACAAATCAAAAACCAAAATATCACAACCAGTTATTCAATTTACGGTTTTTTTCTATTGATTTTTGTAAAAACCCGAAAAACTTCTTATCGGTTAAAAACTAGACCTTGTAAAATCCCGTGAGACGGTAATTGCATTCATAACCAAAACATCAAACGTCCTATATGTCAGCAGATATTTGGTATGCCGTACTCCGATACACGCCCACCCAATGCATGAAGAAACAGACTTTGAATCTTGGCAACAAACGCATTCCTTGTATTGTTCTGGGAAAAAGATAATGGAGAGAACATATGGGAAATCGATTATCGAAGGTCCATTCAAATGGAACGTTCAACAAACTCCTGCGAAGATGCTGAAGAAACTAGGTGCACTACAACAGGTGCCAGAACTGCTATCAAATCTGTACAGACCTTTCTGCTAAAGAAAAGGAAAGGTAAAATCTGACATTCGTGCTACGAATATCTTACTTCAAGGTATACCAAAAGACATCCACACACTCATTAACCATTACACTGAACGCCAAAGACAATTGGGACAATGTGAAGATTAATCCGTGGAAGGTTCTGAGTTTTTTAACAAAAGATGACAGAATCACAATTAAACGATGATATTGAACCGCTTCTGTCAAATCAAAGGAGAGACATTCAGGGTTTACTAATGTTTAGTTTTTTGAAAGCACAATTAACGACATGAAAAACATCAAGATACCATACCAAGAATGCAGCTTAACTCAAAGTTGTGAAACAACATGTTTTACCTGAATGGAGTAGAATTCATTACTGAAGTCAAACTAAACAAGTTTTTGAAAGAGTCTAATTTGATCATTTGTATGCCTACTATGAAGCAACATGAGACATGCAAATAGAAAACAGAAAGATGATGGAAAAGGTTCATTCACATTGATGACCCCTTGGCACTATGTCTAAATGCATCAAATCAGAAAGTATCCAACACAATCAATTGATCCCACAATCTACAAATCAACCAATCACTTGTTGAAAACCTGTCAAATGGACACAGGGAAGCACTTCAACGGATAACTGATTGAAAGCATAACCAAGCCACACATCCCCTCCTCCGAAACTCCTCAAACCACAAGCGAACAATGCTACAGTTCAAACGGCAAGTTGTTTGTTCAGGATGTTCCCGAAGGTAATACAATTGCGAAATAATTCAAGGAAGACCATTTCAGAGGAACAATGCAAGAGGAAATGTTGTAGCTGGGAATTTTGGAGGTCAGAAACCAAATCAATTCATCAATCTTGTAGGCTCTTGATACCAATTGTAGGTTCCATGATCATTCATACAAACCTTAACAATGAAGTGTAGAATCAAGATGCAGAAAAATAAAGACTTTATTGATGATTGAAAGAAAACTTTTTGGTGGCTAGAAACCCTAAAAGTAATATTGACTAGCTAACCTAAGAATGAGAAAAACATAGAGTATTTATACTCTAAAGAGGATCAGCCTAGGAGACCTTTGAGGGCTTTATCTGGGCTTTTTGTATCTTGGCCCGTTTACATCATTAAAACATTAATTAATTAACTAACTAACGAGCTATGAAACGCTAGTTTTCTTCAAGACCGAGCTTCTCTTGTTAGACTGTGAAATTATGTTTCTAACATAAACCCACAACTAAATGGACACTAAGACACTCACTCCTCATTCTGTTCATTGCAGAAAACGGCCGAAGCTGGGCATGACTTAGTCCACTTAAACAGTTGTGATTTGGATTAACAACTTCAAGTTTATAAAAACACTTTTGCTTTTACTTTTTGTTATGAATCTTAAACCATGAATACAAACACATCTAATTCAATAATTGAATGGACACTAAAGTCAATCCTATTCATTCTATTATCACTGTAAGGCCATTTATCACATTTTTTACTTAATCGATGCCTAATATTATC